>ML309350.1:0-13447 GCA_005239505.1 Nicotiana paniculata
AGTCTCCCCAGGATGGTATTGTGCACTTAGCGTGCTTGTGACCGATGTTCGATATTTGTGGTATTGAGAAATTTAGCTCCGTGTGTGTCTTCTTACAAGAATTTTATGTTATTTGGATCGGGTGGCACGCCGCCACGGTTATGTTATTTGGATCGGGTGGCACGCCGCCACGGTTATGTTATTTGTGGGGTGGCACGCCGCTACGGGCTTGTTATTTGGATCAGGTTGCGCGCCGCAACAGTGTGATGATGAGTAAGGTTCCTATATTTATTGTTCTTATGTTTTACTTCCTATTTTATGAGGAAAGTTCATATTAGTTGCGTGAGTGGAGTAGTCCCTTCCTGACTCATTTCTTCTTTATCATGTTCGAATCATGGCCTATTGGCGAGATGTGGTATCATGTGAGACTGTTGGTCATGTATGGGATGATTTGTTGTCTGAACAGTTCATACTGGGTTAGACGAGATTATTGGATCAGGGATCAGCGCGATAAGATTATGTGAAATACATTGAAAGACAAATACCATTATTTGGTTCGTAATGAGGTGATGATTCTAGTCAAGATGAGATATGCAATGAGTTGTTAACTCGGCAGTTGGTTATGAATTTCTACACATCTCCTCCGTTGTGATGGTATTTCCAGCATTATAGCAGGATGTATATATATATCATAAGGTGCCTTGCGAGCATCAGATTCGTGGAATTTTGACTATTAAGGTTCAGGGAGTGTCATTGTGGTCAGATGATGAATTATGCGGTGCATGGTGCTAATTCAGCAAAGGTATGCAGTCATGTTCGGGTATATCGTTTGGCAGTTGATACGGTGTTTATATATTGGAACTAGGCCTGGTAGGAGAATTTCAGGTGTTGGAACTGGGTTCTGAGCTAATCAAATGGATAAAAGAAGAAATCTTTAGATTTGATCAAGCGAATGTACCCAACTGGGTTGTGGTAGCACGGGAAGGTGCTTGAGGTGTTAAACAGTGATTTCAGATAACTCCAGAGCATTTCTTAGCACGTTCGAGGACGAACGTCTATTTAAGTGGGGGAGAATGTAACGACCCGACCGGTCGTTTTGAGCTCTAGTGCGTCGTTCAGCAGTTTGAGGTCATGAGCAGCTCCGTTTCAGGTATTATGACTTGTGGGCATGGTCAGAGTTGAATTTCGGGAAGTTTAGAGTTAATTTGGAAAGAAAAATCTCATTTCAGAAGCCTTAAGTTGGAGAAATTGACTAAGATTGGAATTTTGAGTAAACGAGCTCCGAATCAGGATTTGAAGGTTCCTGCAGGTTCGTATGATGATTTCGGACTTGGGCTTATGTCCGGATCGAGTTTTGGATAACCCGGGAGCGTTTCGCCGTATATTGTGGAAGTCAGCATTTTTGAAGGAATTACCTAAGTTTGGCTTGAAGTGCATTTCAGTGATATTGATATCCGTTTGGGATTTTGAGTCTGGGAATAGCTTTGTATGGTGATTCTGGAGTTGGGAGCGCGATCGGAAGTGAATTCAGATTTTCGTAGGTCATTTTGAAATCATTTGGATAAAGATAGAAACTTGAAGGTTTTTGAGAAATCTGACAAGAAGTAGAAATTGTGATATCGGGGTCGGGATGCGATTCCAGAAGTTGGAGCAGGTCCGCAATGTCGAATATGACTTGTGTGCAAAATTTGGGGTCATTCGGAGGTGATTTGATAGGTTTCGGCATCGGATGTAGAAGTTGGAAATTTCAAAGTTCATAAAGTTTGAATTTTAGTGCGATTTGTGGTTTCAGCGTTGTTTGATGTGATTTGAAGCCTCGAGCAAGTCCGTGGGATGTTATGGGACTGAGTCGTGGGATTTGAACGGGGTCCCGGGGGTCTCGGGTGTGTTTCGGGGTGAATTTAGACCATTTTTTTCTGTTTTGCTGCTGCTGTGTTCTGGTGCATCTGGTGTGCTATGCGAATGCGGTCCATGGAATACGATCGCGAAGAAGAAATTTGAGGGATGGATTCTTAGTCTATGCGATCGCATAAGGATGAGTGCGATCGCGGAGAAGAGACTCAAGGAGCTGGATTTTTTTGCCTATGCGATCGCAGTGCAGGGATTGCAATTGCACAGTGTGCGCTTGGAGGCTTCTGGGGCTTGGCTTGTGCGAACACATCAGGGTATATGCGAACGCACAGTAGAGGAATAAAGGGGCTACAGCTTTGGCCTATGCGAACGCAGGTGCTGGGTGCGATCGCACTGAGTGAATTTCTGAGGCAGCATAGTTGGCCTATGCGATCGTGGAGCATGTTGTGCGATCGCATAGGAGGGTCACCTGGGCAGTGTGTTATTTTAACGGGATTTTGGCCATTTTCTTCATTTGTTTCATTGATGTGGGCGATTTTGAGGAGCTTCAAGAGGGGTTTTCCACCAAGCATCACTAGGTAAGTAATTTCTTCATGTTTTTAAGATTTATACAAGGATTATACATGAATTTGAACATGAAAATTGTGGAAAATTTGGGAAATTTTTGAAGAAAACCGAGAAATGGTAATTTGGATTTTTAGCCACGAATTTGAGCATTGAATTTAGAGTAAATCGTATATTTGAACTAGTAAATCTATGGGTAGAATTTATCTTCGAGAAATTTTGGATTTCAGGAACGTGGGCCCAAGGGCATTTCGGTCAATTCACTGAGCGGAGTTGGGAAAGTATATAATCTGAATTTTTTACGAGTATTACAATGAATTTTCATTGCTTTGCATGTTATTTGGTAGTTTTGGGGCGTTGTGCATCAATTGGAGTCGGCGGAAGGGCTTGGAAGCCGTTTATGGAATTTTGGAGCGAGGTAAGTCTCCTTTCTAACTTTGTGAGGGGGAATTGTTCTCCTAGGTCAACTAATTAAATACGTGCCACTATCTGCGGGGGCTACGTACGCACAAGTTGACGGGAGTCCGTGCTTAGCTGCTATCATGCCATGTCCGGGTGGCCTAGGACCCACTAGCATGCCTTACTTGTTGTACTTGTGATCTTGCCAGTAATATTAGACCGCTAATATGATCAAAATAGTAATTGAATGTCTAAGAAGACTAGAGTTCATTTTCTTAATCATCTAGAAAGAGAATTGATTTCCTCCGTGGATAATTGTATACCTGATAAGGTTATATTATTGAATATTATTAAACTTGGCAAACGAGTTTCAAAACAAAGATTTAAATGCTATTTTTCGTGTTCCTTTAAGAGGATTTTATCATTTCCTGAGAAGCTGTTTTCTTGATAAAAATGCGGATTTATTATGTGAATATGTGTACATATGAGAACGTGAGTCGCAGGTATGATTCGCGAGCAGGTTAGCCTTATTATTATTATGTTGACCGTGTCGCATGATTTATTCGCGAGCGGGAAAAATAGATGCATCTATGGTTCGGGTCGTTCGACCCTCGGCAGTGCACAGTTTATGTTTATGTTTATGTTGGTTCGGGCCGTCGACCCTCGGCATTGCTTGCGCATGATATTTACTGCGTATTTGCTGTGATTTTTTCCTGTTTATCGACCTAAGGAAGTTTTAAATGGCCAGTTACGAGGAAGGAGAATTGATGTGTAAAATGTGAAGTAAGCCTGATGTTTCTTATCCCGGATTATGATTTAAATTGTCAACTAAAATGACGAAGATTTAAAGTGTTAAATGTGGAAGAAGTTGATATTATTTATTCCTGATCTTAATAAATTGTCTATGACATTCATGCTTAGCGCCTCACTTGAATGTACTAAATTGACCTCTAGCAAGTGTCTAACTCGACCGCTCGTCACTACCTCTCTGAGGTTAGGCGGGCGACTTACTGAGTACACGTTGTTTACGTACTCATGCTACACTTGTTGTGCATTTTTATTGCACAGGTACCTTCATAGCGATGTGGCTGGTTTGGAGACTTAGGCGAGCTGCATTACCCGGAGGCGATCTGCAGCCGACAGAGTCTCCCTCGTATTGTATTATTTTATTTTAATTTCCTTGTCCAATTGTATTTCAGACAAGCTTTGTAGAAATTATAACATTTTTAGAAATTTCTCATGTACTTGTGGCACCGGGTTCTGGGATGTGTTTTGGATTTAACTGAATAAATGGAATATTTTACCTGTCGTATTTATTGATAAATTTTATTTGCTTTAATGACTTGTAAGTGAAAGGTAACAATTTCGAAAAATGTTAAAACAGGAAATTGTTTCAACTAATTAATGATTGGCTTGCCTGACGGTGGTGTCCGGCGCCATCACGACCTTAATAGATTTTGGGTCGTGACAAAACTCCATAATAATGACATAATTCCTCCTCCAACGGAAGTAAAGGTAGAGTGTTGCCAACGGAAGGAGAGGGAGAGTGTTGCCACCTTGGAAGGGGTAGGCGTTGAAGGCGCAGTACCCAGGCGATGGACCTGCACCGTATCCCACCCGGCCAGGGATTAATTTGATGTGATTGGGAAGGCCAAACTTAGCCTTAAGCTCTCCCAATTCCTTCACTGTCATCAGTGACCGAAAGGCTCCAGGGTGAGTATCATGTAATTTGGAGAAATCAGATCTAGCATCAGGGTTGCGAGGAATTATCTCCTCCACCAACGGGAAGCTTCCATCCTCGAAAACGGCAGGAACATTCTCCTCATGAGGGGGGAAACACCATCGCCAAAGGGATCGCATCACTTCCCTCACTAGACTCAGAAGACATGTTTTGATAAAGGAAAGAGAAGTATCAAACGATGAAGAACTGAGAACAATGCAAATCTGTCACGACCCCAAAGCCCTCCGACCGTGATGGCGCCTATCGATACTAGACCAGCCAATTTACTACTATTAACATAAAGAAACATTTCATTCAATTCATTACTAATCCGATATTTCATAAAAATTCCCATTTAAGCATTTCCAAGCAAGTAAGGATATGCCAAACATTTAAATACAGCCCAAAATGCCGGAGTCACTAGTCATGAGCATCTAAGGAAAATACAAGTTTGGGAAAAATAAACGCTACAAAAGCAAGAAGGAGAAGGCAAGGATGCGGACGCCATGCAGCTACCTCGCAAATCTCTGTAAAACTCTGAGATAGGTAAAATCAGCTCGCGCCCTGATGCCCTAGCACTTGAATCTACACACAAGGTGCAGGGAGTAATGTGAGTACGCCAACTCAGTAAGTAATAAAAGTAAATAAGGTCCGAGCAATAAGAAACACGTAAGTACATGCTATAAATTCACAGTAAATACAGCTCTTCTTCCCAACAGTACATATGTCAAATCATCACGCTCAAAAGCTTATTTTAATAAAAATCATTTGAAAGTATTTTTCCAACAATTTCAACAGAAATTCTGAAAGTTCAGAGTGAAAGTGATAAAAATCATAAATAGCCTCTCGGGCAAAAACATGTATCATAAACCGCCCCTCGGGCATAACATCACTCAAAATCAGCCCCTCGGGCATACCTCACAATCACTCATAATCAGCCCCCCGGGCATTCCTCACAATTACTCATGCCTCCTAATCACTCGTCACTCGGCACTCACACTCAGTAGGTACCTGCGCTCACTGGGGGTGTGCAGACTCCGGAAGGACTCCTATAGCTCAAGCGGTATAACAAGACACCTCGTGGCATAATCACTCAGGCTCTCTGCCTCTCATATATCATAAATAGTGTAACATGCTGCCGCACACAGCCCGATCCCATAATATCCTCACAACATAGGGCCTCGGTCTCACTCAGTCAGAAACCTCTCAAAAAGCCACCCGGGCTATCAGTAAAAACAGGGAACTCGTCCCAAAACATCTTTAATATGCATCAAAGTGGAGTAATGAAGCTCAATTAAACAGTAATCAGGTAAAATCATGACTGAGTGCAACTTTCAAATCAAAAGAGTGAGGAAACAGTAGTAAAAATCCCCCAAGGGGTCCAAACACTTGGCACGAGGCCCAAATATGGCATTCAGCCCAAAACATAGTAATATTCCTTAAAACGTAAAGTATCATATGAGTTGAAATCAAATACACAACTTATTAGTGGCTACGGGATGGACCAAGTCACAATCCCCCAACGGCGTACGCCACACACTCGTCATCTAGCATGTGTGCCACTCCAAAATAGTGATACAATGCAAAGTTCGGGGTTTCATACCCTCAGGACAAGATTTACAATCATTACTTACCTCAAACCGGAGGAAAATCTAATCCTCGATTCCCTTGTCGCTCGACTCGACCTCAAATCGCCTTGAATCTATCCAAAATCAGAATCATAACATCAATACATGCTAAAGGAACAAAGCCCACTTGAAAATAACCAATTTACATCAAAAATCCCGAAATTGGCCAAACCCGACCCCAGGCCCACGTATCGGATCCCGATAAAATTCGCAAAACTAGGATCCTTACACTCTCACGGGTCCATACATACCAAATACATCAAAATCCGACAATAAACGATCCCTCAAATCCTCAAATCAAAGTCTCCAATTCCAAGCCCTAGTCCCCCAATTTATAACCCTTAAATTTCGCTAATTTCATGTCTAATCAGTCAAATACCACCATAAAAATGAGTTTTAGGTCCAAGAAACTTACCTCCACGAAAATCCCTTGAAATCCCTCTTCAAATTGATCCCAAAAGCCTCAACCCGCATGCAAAATTGATAAACAAGGCCTAAAACTCACGAAGGCAACTATTTATACTATCTACCCAGCGAAAACCGCATTTGCGGTCAAATTCCCGCTTCTGCGGCACCGCACCTACGAAAATTACCATCGCAGGTGCGGAACCCACTTAATGCACCTTTTCCACTTCTGCTGTCAACTTCATCGCACCTGCGACTAATTTTTCCGCTTCTGCGGAAAAGTCCACACTCCTCAGTGTCTGCATCTGCGGCTCCCAACCCGTACAAGTGACCTCGCACCTGCGGCTCCCCTTCTGCAGGTGCGGAAACACCAGCAGAAATCACACCAGCAGCCCTTAAATGCCAAAAACCAATTCGTCAACCATCCGAACTCATCCTGAGGCCCTCGGGACCTCAACCAATAGTACCAACAAGTCATATGCCAACAACCGAACTTAGTTGAACCCTCGGAACACTTAAAAATAACGCCAAAACACCAGATTAATCCATGATTCAAGCCTAAGGATTTCTAAACTTTAGAAATTCGCCAACGGTGCCGAAACCACCCAAACCACGTCCAATGGCCTGAAAATTTGCACACACATCCCAAATGACACTACGAACCTGTTCCAACTTTCGAAATTCCATTCTGACCCTGATAGCTAATTTTTCACTGTCGACCGGAAATTGCCAAAAATCCAATTTCGCCAATTCAAGCCTAATTCTACTCCGGACCTCCGAATCACATTCTGAATATACTCATAAGTCCCAAATCACCTAAAGAAACTATCCGAGCTATAAAAACCACATTCCGAGATCATTTACTTATAAGTCAACTTCCGGTTGACTTTTTCCACTAACTAACTAACTTAAAAGACTACTTGTCTCATTTCTCTCCAGTCACTCTGAACCCGAGCCAACTAACCCAACACAACATAAAAGAGCTTAACCACTCAAAAATGAAGTAGAAATGGGAGAAATGGGGCTAAACTCGTAACGACCAGCCGGGTCGTTACAAAATCATTGGAACAGAGAGGAGTGGTTTAAAGCAAGGAACGAGCAAAAGAGGAATGTAGGGTTTCGAAATAGCAGAAAACTTAAAACTTCAAAATCGCACCCAAATACCTCTATTTATAAGGATCTTGGCACCAGGACCGAAAACAGTTCATCATTACTAAGCACCGAAACCAAAGCGGCAGGTTCAATTAGAGATCACACAAGAAACAAAGCAACGTACCAGGAATTTGCGTCATAATGACGCATGACGTCATCCTAACTCGTGGACAGCATAAATCCAACCAATCGCCAGAGAAAATTGAAGCGTTTGAAATGAGCGGCCCGCGTAGGGCCACATTGTCAGTTCACCGTAACCACTACGACCTGCACAACTCGCTTGATTGTTTTGACCATAATGAACAAGATCCGCTCATTGAATCCACCTGAAGCCGGCCTCAATAAGCGGAGGGACGAAGTGTATAGGCCAAAATCTAACTTTAGAATATTTGAGCCAAGATAGCATCAGTGTTTTAAAATGCATTTCCGGGGCGAGGCGCACCAAAAATGCCCTGAGGCGATGGTGTGGGGTGAAAGTCTCAAGAGGTACATGCCCAGTACGCCCCGGGTGTTTGAGGCGCGTTTTTTTAGTGAGGCATAAGCCCTAGAGACTTTTGCAAATTAAAAAAATTGTTGAATAAGTCTTTCGTATAATGCCCAAATTGTCAAGAGTCAGCTTGATAATTACTCAAAAGTTTTAAAAAGGAACTGAAATGTATTAAATTTAAAAGTCAAGACCTTGTTTATTGATTGAAGCCCTAATTCATGGTCTTTCTCAATTCTTTATCTTGTCCGCTAGTCTGCTAATATCTCCCAAAAGCAATGAATATTTAATTTTTGTTACAAATACAAAGAGAACTTCATTCTACTTTATAGCATCTTGTTCAAAGTTCAAATTGTACGTTAGTCATCCTTTTGTTCCTCCATGTAGAAAACTTTATTCTTTTCGACTCAAATTACTTGTACTTCTGTGTAGCGTATAACAAATTATTTTGACTAGATTTGTGTGGGGATGGAACACACACACACACACAGATATATATATATATATATATATATATATATATATATATATATATATATATATATATATATATATATANTGAGGCATATGTAAAACGCATCGCCTTACACCCACGCCTTTTAAAATACTAGATAGCACTAACATCTTGTTTTGATGGTTGTTATACGTCGTTTCATAATGTATTGTATTGTATTGTACTGTATCATTTGATGAATATAATGCTCGGATAGATTGTATCGTTTGTTGTTGTTTCATAATATCACACACCAACAATATGAAGAATAAACTTGTAATATTATAAAGAAAAATTATGATACGAAGTAAATTTATTATATAAAAAGGTAGGGTAAATGATAAAATAAAATTATTTAATAATAATGAAGGGTGAGATGAGAGAAAAAGACAAGATAATGATGCAACCACACCAAATTGGTCGTTACATAAAGTGACACATTTCGTCACTACGTAACGACGGGCTTAACGATACGATACAATAAAATTTAAGTAACAACCAAAACAAACATTGTATTTAAAGTAACAATATGATACAATACAATAGGTAACAACCATCCAAACAAATTGTAAGGGAAGAGTTCCCAAGTCGTCGTTTGTCAAAATGGCCCAAGGAGCAACGAAGTCTGTGGTCGAAAAGTCAATGAGAGTCGTAGTCGAGGTGTCAACAAGGGTCGAAGTCCAGGTCGAGTATCGTGGACAGAGCTGTAACGGCTAATTTTCAAGATAGGATATTAAAGAGAATATTCTAGTGGATATTCTCTACACTTGTACTATTAGGGTTTCTTAGGAATATGTCCCATATAAATAGAAAAAAAGACAATGATAGGGGACATGTGATATTTATTTGTAAAAAATACACTTTGACTTAATGATTCGGTTATCGCTTGCTAAGATACAAACATCACCTTTTCACTGAGATTCGTGTCCACACTTTTCCACTAGATTGAGAATAACTCAAATATTCAAGGGATTGTCTATCATTCATCATTGTTAAGAAGAACATCCATTTATTCCATCTTTTCTTGGGTGACTCATTCCCTTTATTTACCTAAATGCCATTTATTGCTATTCATTATTATTAACTGCAAAACTGTTATTTATGATTTGTGGAATGTCTATTACACATCACTGTTACTGACTACCACACTTGCGTGGTATTTATTGGTTCTTTAAGAACATCATCTAAGGATATTATTATTAGCTAAGATTAACCCTTATTTACATAAATCTAATTATTTGAACTAAGATCTATATTTTTTGGTCAAATACTTGTATGAAACAGTCCAGAGCGTGCAGGAAAAGGGTCAGCTTCCACTCCCTACTCAAAATGATGAATCAATTCGAATTCAGTCTTAGCCTTCGAGAAACTTTGCTTGCATTGAGGGGCCAGCAGGTGGCACAGGCAGATTCAAGATTTAAATTTAGCAGGTTCAACTTTTAATATTCTCTTGAAGTTATGGGTTAGAAGTTTAGAATTAGTTGCAATTTTAGTGGTTTTTCACATATACACAACCGAATGCACACGGGAATATACTTGGCTATGGCGTTGCCCGTTTGTGCCTCTGCAAAATATATGTGTATTTATGTCCCTTGTCGAAAGTATTAGGTTCAGTTAAACTCGTTAAATATAGACTCCTTCAGCCTCTTGAAAGTATTTGTTTATCATGTCCCTTTATAATTTTGAATTTTAAAAAATGACATTTTCATATCTCTTATGTGTTAAAGATAGATCTCTTAAGCGTAAAAGTAAATCTCCCACGTGTAAAAATGAGGTAGGATCATAAAACTAAAAATAAATTTGTAAAAAGTCAAAAAATAAATTGACCGGGCTTTACCCCTTTGTGCACCAATAATGAAATACACACAGGAATATACTTGTGTAATCTGTTTTACTATGCACTTTAATAGAAAAGTTTTTACCGTCTTCAGTGTTAGTATCCTACTTGGTGGTGTATAACAAACAACCAAATGTTTATAAAGCTACGTGTGATCAGATAAGAAATTATCTTTACATGGTTAATTTCAAAGAATTCCAATATGTATGGCTAAAATATAGACATTATCACTACGGATCTTCTCTCTTTGAGGGCCAGGCAGAGGCGAATCCAGGATTTAAATTTTATAGATTCAAATTTACAATTCTATCACATCTTGTCTAATTTAATGGGTTCAAATTTTATTATTTGTACATATTTATTGATTTTTTGAGTAAAAATACAGGGTGTAAGCAAAAATTATGGTTTCAATTGAACCCATATAATTTCTACACTGAATAAACCTCCGGGTAGAGCTACATGTAATAAGGGGGGATTCAATTGAATCCTCCTCGTCGGAAAATTATACTGTGCAAATAGAATTTTAAAATATCTTTGTGTATAAGTAGGGAGCTACATGCTTACTGATCTTTGTTAGCCCCATAGTAACAATGAATTTCTTTTCCTTGAAAAATCATGTCAACAGCATCTGTAGAAAGACCAACCATTTCTAATGTCTTGTCCCAGACTTGATAACGAGTCTCCACATTATGTGCTTCTTTACTATGATTCGTAAGTTTACAATGGCAACCAATGAAGGCACAAACAGGCCACTCTTTTGCCTTCAACTTGCCACAATATTTTAAGATATCAACATCAGTAGCTGCAAAAAGTGCACTTCTTGAACCTTGTTGAGCATCAAACATGAAAAAAAAAACATTTTCTGATAAAGAATATTCAAAATCCTAGGAAGATCCCTCGTTACATTTGTCCGTACAGCTCCTGGCTCTACGCATAACGTATAAAATCCAGCATCAGTTGGTATGTATTTCTGAAGCATATTACTAAACATAACTTGTGCCAGCTTACTATTTGAATAAGCCTTTCGACTCGAAAATTTGTTCTTTTTTGTTATAAAATTCATATCTTGGGAATCAACAAAACCAACTGAATGCGGAAGCGAATTCACATTAACAATTCTACTTGGAGCACCTCTTTTTAGTGAAGGCAAGCAAAATAGAGAGTAACGCAGGGTCAAGATGGTTCACTTGCAGATGTGTTTCGTATCAATCTTTGGAAAATTTCTGAGGTTGTCCTATGGAATAAATACCAGCATTATTGATGAGCACATGTAGGGGTTTTGATTTTGAATTCCATTCTTGTGCAAAGTTCACGACAGATTCAAGAGAAAGGAGATCGAGTTCCAAAACATCGATGCTCGAGTTGGTTTCATTTGTTTGCCATTTTTGGACGATTTGATAGGCAAGATTTGTGTTTCTTACAGCCATGACAAGATGTGCACCTGAATTTGCTAATTGCCTAGCAATTTCAAGTCCAATGCCACTTGTAGCTCCTGTTATAATGCAAGTCTGGCCATTTAAAGGAAGCAAAGGCAAAGGATCCTGCAAATTCCTGACATTGATTTTCTGAATTAATGTTTCACATGTCAAACGATACCATCCTTGTAACCATTCTATCCATCCCAATCCCCTTTTTTCTTTCCTCATTAATGTGTTAGCAGCAAAAGATCTGAAAGAAATGTTGGACTTTAAGCATTGGGCTTAAAGACTTTAAGCATTGGGATTAAAAGTCTAAGAGTGTGAATTGGAAAATGGTGGGAAATAAAATGGAGGGAAATGAAAATTTGAATCAAGTAAGCTTTTGTCATTAACTTTGTACCACATTGGTGAAAGAAAACTACACTTGTGTGTATAAATATAGGATCACTGACTTTAAGCATTGGGCTTAAAAGTCTAAGAGTGTGAATTGGGAAATGGTGGGAAAATAAAATGGAGGGAAATGAAAATTTGAATCAAGTGAGCTTTTGTCATGAACTTTGTACCACATTGGTGAAAGACAACTACACTTGTGTGTATAAATATAGGATCACTTCTTAGAGCTCTTAAAAGGAGTTGAAGAGGATGTATCCTCGCGCCGTCGTCGTCGCTCGCTCGGCTCGGCTTCGGCTTCGGCTTCGGATTCGGCTTCGGCTTCGGCTTTGGATTCGGATTCGGATTCGGATTCGGATTCGGATTCGGATTCGGATTTGGATTTGGATTTGGATTTGGATAAGGATTTGGATTTGGAAAATGATCGATCGATAAGATTATTTTTGGACAAAGTTTATTTAATTAATTATTTAATAATTAAATTAAATGTTAGTTAGTTCATTAAGGGAATTAACTGAAATCCAAAAACGCTGCCTTTGCTGAACGTTGTTTTCCTTCCTAAACAGACACTTTTTCCTGAACAGACATCACACCTCTTCCAATAGTTGCCTATAAATTCTGAGGCATGGCTTCTTTTTTCACGCACTGAAAAATTGAGAATTCCATTCTGAATACAGCATTCTACTTCGCAGTCTCTCTCTCTCAAATTCGTAAGTGTGAGCTTGCTCCGTTCTTTGAGTTTGTTGGTATCCTGCAGTTGGTATTGCCACTGTTGCAGGAAGGTTATTCCGTTTCATCCTGGGAGGATTTAATCCATTACCTTGGCAACTTGTGAGGGGGTTAAAATTCCTTAAGGACACACAAGGAAATTGTGGACTCGGAATATTTCTTATCGTTTATATATTTTCTGTTTCTTCTAACAGTTCTTCTGATTTTTTGAGTTTTAACACAGAGGCAATAACAAGCTTAAGGAATTTTTATTATTAACGTTTATGTGGTGAAATTTATATTGAACTGTTTTTTATATATATCTGGTTTGGAGACTAAAGCCTTGTGCTTTCTATTCCAATAATTGTTCTGTCCGGTTTAAAGTATATCAAAACTTTACCGGACTAATAAACGTACGG
>MDKI01063387.1:0-44652 GCA_005239505.1 Nicotiana paniculata
TTTATGGTGGCTAAACATATAAACATGAGAAAATTTCCAATTACATGGCTACATAGAAGCCGATTAAGCAGTGACCCAACATATGAAATCTTTGAAGGAACAAGCAGCTACCAAACTAGAGTTTTAAACCAAACATAGCAGATCAAATAGAAGCCAAACATATTTTATATTTGAACAACTCTTAAAAAAAATAAAATTTCAGTACATACCTGAAGCGTAAGAGCTATTTTAACAAATCTAATTGCCAAATAAAGTCCATAGACATCATACAGAGTTCAACGGTGAAGCAAACAACAACATAAATCAGCAAACAACAACATAAATCAGCAAACAACATGAATCTATTCCCAGAAACCTCAACGAGAACTCCGAACCAATGAAACTAGTGTAACGGAAAAACAGAACCGGATTTTTAATTTCTCTTCTTGTTTCCTACTTTTGCGTCGAAATTCTGAATTTCGCGTGTTATGGGCGTCAACTCCGGCGACTACGATGATGACTAATCCGAGTTGTAGCTCCCATAACAGCCGTTCTTTTTAGGACAAGATTTGAAGGTTTCAGTCACGTCCATGGTCATTCGTCACTGTTGGTCGCCACTTTCCGGCGAGACTTACCTCTTTCGGCGTGATTCAACTATCTCGTCCACAGATGTGTGAGAACGAGATGAGGAAGGAGGTGAGGGGGAGAGAGATCATGGGTGGATGAACAGATCCGCGGGTTGTCAAATCTGGCGGCTGGACGGGGAAGGGTGAGGCAGACGAGAGGAAGGGAAAGAGCCTTGGTGGTTGTCCGTGTCCAGAAGAATAAGATGGTCTGTAGAATGAAATTCATTTTGGGTCTAGAAGAAACAGCCTGATGTCAAGAGATGAAAATAAGGCGTGTATTTTTTCTCTAGAGAGGGGTTCCGATTTTTCTCATTCTTGTCAAAGGGGGGTCTGTATCTTCTTTGTTGAAGATGAGATCCAATTTTTGGTCTCTGATGTATGAGGCGAGGAGAAAGAGAAGTCAGGGAACGACACTCATCCTAGAGATTAGGTCCCTTCCCTAGGTCTCTAGGTCTAGTTTGTTTTAATAGGTGAGGGAAGCGGGTTGGGCAGGCGGGTCGTGGTTTCGGGATCGGGTTTGGGCCAAAAAATGGGCGGATTTTGGTAATTGGGCTGCCGAAAATACTTGGCCCAAATAGCTGCCTTTCCTTTCTCTCTTCAATAAGTAATTAAGCTTAAATTGCAGCCATTTTAACTCCATATTCGCAAATTAAGCCTATTTTGTAAAATTAAGCTAATTATCGTTATTTTCTATTAATTAACTAAAAATGCATGTGAAACTACTAAAGTATTATATGTTGTGATTTCAATGTATTAAGTCTATAATTTGATAAGTGATTAATTCCTAAAAATGCAAATTAAACCTAAGATGGCATGATATGAAATTGTGACGACTTTTTTACGATTTTTCTATAATTTAAAATATTAAACATGCATGACATGCAACTAAATAAAGAAAAATTCATAAAATTCATAAAAAAATATTTTTGATTATTCTTTAGGAGTAATTTCCATGCGGGGCAAAAATTGAGTGTTCACAATAATTTCAATTGTTATCCGGTTTTAGGCTAAACAGTTTGGCGCCCACCGTGGGGCTTAGGATAATAGTGGTTTCCTGGTACAAAATTTCGTAACATACACTATTTTAGCTTGTTCTTTGAAGTGTCTTTGATTACAGGATTAGAAAATGTCAAACTCTCAGTCAACACCACAACACGTTGACAATGATCTCAACCACCACGGTGAAAATGAGAACGTTGCACCAGGAAACGTGGTATCCCCTGCTAGCCTCGATGGAGTTCCGGATGTAGATCCAATCGACATCAGTTCTCATGTAGCCATCAATGAATTTGGCCGTCGATCCCGAAAACAGTGTTCATGGGGGTACCCGATCAGTTACTCAAAATGCACATGGGGCTGAAGATGGCTGGATCAGCCTGCGGGTAATCTTCGAAATGTTGATTGCCTAACATGTAGCAATAGTTCATCTCCAAAATCAGAACCACACGCCAAGCAGGATCGAACTCGAGCCATCCCAAGAAATTGTACACAAAATCGAATAGGCTTCGAGAAAATCGAATGAGAAGGAATCGGAGGCCAATCCATCTATTATAAAGATGCTCGAAGAGCTGACAAAGCAAGTCGAGACAGGGGAAAAAAGATAGAGGAAAATGATAAGAATGTGGAAACCTATAACTCCAGGGCAGACTAAATCCCGGGGAACAACCGATATTGAAAGGACTAGATTCCAAAAAGTTTGTACAAAAACTTTTCCCCCAAGTGCGGCTCCGAATCCAATACCCAAGAAGTTCCGTATGCCCGAGATACCTAAGTATAATAGGACGACTGATCCAAACGAACATGTCACCTCATACACGTGCGCTATAAAGGGAAATGACTTGGAAGACGACGAGATTGAATCCGTATTGCTGAAGAAATTCGGGGAAACTCTATCGAAGGGTGCTATGATATGATATCATAATTTACCACCTAATTCTATTGACTCATTTGTTATGCTTGCAGATTCTTTTGTAAAGGCACATGCCAGAGCCATTAAGGTCGCAACAAGAAAGTCATACCTCTTCAAGGTAAGGCAGAAAGACAAAGAGATGCTCAGAGAATTTGTATCTCGATTCCAAACAGAACGAATGGATTTGCCGCCAGCCGCCAATGATTGGGTAGTTCAAGCTTTCACTCAACATCTAAACGTTCAGAGTTCCATAGCTTCGCAACAGTTGAAGCAAAATTTGATCGAATATCCAGTTGTCACTTGGGTTGATGTACATAATCGATACCAGTCAAAGATCTGGGTCGAGGATGGTCAAATAGAGGCTCCTTTTGGGTCCGTTAATCCTAAATGACCCATGGATAGAATCAAGAGGGACATCGACCGAGAACCAAGGTCGAATAGAGATCGATATCAACCGTATAATGGAGATCCTAAAGGCAATGGATCTGAGCGAACCCCTGTACAGAATGAGAGGAGGAATGATCGAGGTTAAAGTTCATGGGGACTCATGAGAAAGAGTGGTTTCGACAGGGATGCCGGGCCAAAATAAGCACCACGATTATCGGAGTATAACTTCAACGTAGATGCATCCGCCATCGTATCAGCCATCGGACGTATGAAAGATACTAGATTGCCACGATCTCTGCAGATGGATCCATCCCAGAGAAATCCCAATAAGGTATGCAAGTATCATGGTACCCATGGCCATAAAACAGAAGAATGCAGACAACTAAGGGAGAAAGTAGCCCGTTTGTTCAACGAGGGGCACCTTCGGGAATTCTTAAGCGATCGGGCCAAGAATCACTTAAAAACAAAGATTCCAGCAGACAGAACGAGCAAGAAGAGCCACTGCACGTGATTCACATGATGGCTGGAGGGGTCATTATTCCTCAAGGACCAGTATTAAAACACACCAAGGTGTCAATCACAAGAGAGAAGCAAACTCGAGATTACGTACTAGAATGAACGTTTTCTTTCAATGACGAGGATGTAGAAGGGATCTTACAACCCCACAACGACACACTATAACATCTGTACTTATGAGTAAGACTCAATTTAAACATGTTTTAATTGATCTAGGTAGCTCGGCTAAAATTATTCGATCGAGGATCGTAGAACAGCTCGGCCTACAAGATCAGGTTGTGCCCGTGGCCCGAGTACTAAATGGCTTCAATATGGCATGTGAAACCACCAAAGGCGAGATAAATTTGCCAGTGAACATGGATGGGACAATCCAAGAAATAGAGTTCCATGTGATCGAGGGCGATATAAGGTATATTGCCCAATTCGGGAGGCTGTGGATCCATAACGTAAGGGAAATACCCTCGACCCTTCACCAGGTTCTAAAGTTCCCAGCGCTAGAGGGAGTTAAAACGGTCTACAAGGAACAACCCGCCTCCAAGTAAATGTTTGCAGTCGACGAAGTGATACCAATATAGGCAATTTCGTCAATAAAAGGGTCAGATTCAAAGGAAAAACAGGACGCTAAATAGCATCCACAAGCACCGGCCTCGACCCAATCGAAGAAGTAGGGGATTGAAGAGGATGATAACTATGGGGTCCCTCGATATTTCATAGTCCCCGATGATTCCGACGCCACGAAGTCGACGGTTGAAGAGCTGGAGCAAATCACGTTGACCGAACATCAGCTCGAACGAAAGGTATGCCTGGGCACGGGGCTAGCCCCCGAGCTCAGTGAAAAACTTATTCAATTCCTTAAAACTAACACAAAATGCTTTGATTGGTCCCATCTCGATATGACAGGGATTCCACCAGAAATCACCACTCATAAACTAAGCCTGGATCCGAAGTTCCATCCGGTGAAGCAAAAAAAAGACCCAGACCGAGTTCAAACATGCTTTCACCAAAGACGAGGTAACCAAACTTCTTAAAATATGATCAATTAGGGAATTCAAATATCCCGAATGGTTAGCAAATGTATTAGTAGTCCCCAATAAGGGGAATAAACTTAGAATGTGCGAAGATTACAAAGATCTAGATAAGGCATGCCCCAAGGATTCTTTTCCTTTGCCTATTATCGACCGCATGATCGATGCCTCACCGGCCACGATATCCTTAGTTTTGTCGATTCCTACTCCGGGTATAAACAAATACAGATGAACCCGGAAGACCAAGAAAAGATCTCGTTTATAACTAAGTTTGACACCTACTACTATAATGTAATGCCATTCAGACTAAAAAATGCTGGTGCAACTTATCAACGCATAGTAAACCGGATGTTCGAAGACAAATAGGAAAATCAATAGAGGTTTATATTGATGACATGTTAGTTATACCTTCTAGTAGAGGACCATTTGAAGCATTTGTCAAGAAACTTTTGATATACTGAAAAGATACAACATGAAGCTCAACCCAGAAAAATGTGCATTTGGGGTCGGCTCAGGCAAGTTTCTCAGCTTCATGGTATCTAATCGAGGAATCAAAATCAACCCCGATAAAATCAAATGTATCGAGGACATACCCGTTGTGCATAATGTAAAAGCCGTGCAAAGGTTAACGAGGTGCATAGCTTCCCCGGGACGATTCATCTCGAGATTCTCAAATAAGAGTCACCGATTATTCTCGCTACTGAAGAAAAAGAATAAATTCACGTGGACTCTGGAATGCCAACAAACCTTGGAGGAACTAAAATGGTACTTATCGATCCCTCCGCTTCTTCACACGCCAAAGGCAGACGAGCAACTTTACTATATCAACAACCTGCTCGAAGGTAGCACCTGATACTCTCTCCCGAGTCATAAAAAGGCAGAGCTGATAAGTGAGGCCATCCACGAACCTCCTAATCCTATCCCTATCAGTAGGGACCAACTCGGTGGCATGACGATCCAACTCCGAAAAATCGCATCTCATACTGCATCACTAATAGCTCCCTCTGACGCAGCTGCTCAAAATTCCTGCGTTGCTCCTCCCTGTGAGACTGGGATACATACTTCTCCAAGAAGATAGTGGAGAACTGCTGCCAGGTGAAGGGTGCTGAACCAACAGGCCTACGCCTCTCAAAAGACTCCCACCAAGTGAAAGCAACACCAGAAAATTGAAAAGTAGCAAACGAGACCCCATTGGTCTCCAAAATCCCAGCAGTACGCAACATCTGCTGACACTTATCCAGAAAACCCTGGGCATCCTCGACCTCAGCACCACTGAATGTCGGAGGCTAAAGTCTACTAAACCTCTCCAGCCTACGCGGCTCATCATCTGGCATAGCTGGAACCACGAAGTCCCGAACTAGGGCAATCCGCTGGGCTGGAATCGCCCCTAGTGTCTGATGGCCCTGAGTAGCCTGCTTAGGTGTCCGGGAAACTGGAGTCTTACTACCTCCCCCGGACTGAGAAGTAGCGGCAACTGCCTGAGAAAGGGTGGTACATACAGTCAAGATCTGAGCCAAGGTATCTTGAAGACCCGAAATAATAATAGGCACTGCCGGTGCCTAAGCCTATCCCGCTGGAGCATCTGCGGCGGGAATCTGATACTGAACAATAGGGGGATCAACTGTCACTGCCCTGGCTGCTGCACGGGCTGGCCCCCTACCTCTACCACAACCTCGACCTCTCACTAGTCTGGCTGGTGGCTAATCACCCTGATCGGTAGAGCGAGTCCTCACCATCTGTGAGAGAATGAAACAACAGAAGTTTAGATTTCCAAAATCATCAAAATGGCACAACAAAATTCAAGAAAAATGAGATTGTTCTAAGGGTTCCGCAGCCTCTCGAAGATAAGTACAGACGACTACAAATCCGCAAGACTCTACTAAACCTGCTCATGACCGTTGAGTCCTATGTAACCTAGGCTCTGATACCAACTTGTCACAACCTCAAATCCTAAGCCGGCCATGATGGCGCCTGTTACACCCCATATTTTCGTACGTGGAAGTACGCCATAAGTAAATTGATATAAGATCAAAAATGAGATGTTATGTACCATATTTTCGTACGTTGAAGTTTCATCGTACGTTAATCGACGTAAGTTCGGGAATGAGATTTATTTTGGGATTATAAAGTATTTGTTACATCTCACGCTTTTGTACGTTAAGTTTTGTCTTTCAGTTAATCCACGTAGATTTGGGGATGAGATTATTTTGAGGTTAGCGTATGTCTGCTATTTATAACAAGCGACAAGTAAGTGTCATGAAGGAGAAAGGGTATACAAATTAAAGAAAACGAGTTCTGTTGAAGATACCCGATACTTATGGACTAGTACCATGCAAGGTACCATATCATCGTGATAGTATGTTATATAAAGTGTATTAAAAGTGAGTAGTATTTTAAGTAAGTTAAAGATAATTCTTAATTATGTGGGAAATTAATGATTATCTTTTTGTGGAAGATTAATTAAGATCTTGGAATAATCAAATATTTTGGATAACTTAGCCCCCAAAATGTGGCAGCCCCTCCATATTCCATTAGTGACTCTTAATTCAATTTGCAAGGTGTCAATATGTAGATACTTAGAACCTTATCTCATTTGGTTAAGAGATAAATGTAACCATAAACCAAGAATCATTCCATTCGGTTCCTTTACAAGTTTAGGCATGCAGTGCAAGTTAGTTGTGTGTTCCTTGAGTTTTCTCAAAGTTGTACTGTGAAATCATTCCACATACAATACAACTAGCTATCCGTCCATGTACTATCATATTGAGAAGCACTTCTTGTCCCCAAAATTTTCGGATTGTATATGTCGATTCTAGTACCTAATTTAACCACCAAAAAGTTGATCAAGTACAGTTTATAATTTTAACTAGTAAGACACATATGATTGAGAAGAAATTATAGGTTCAGTAATCCCTTTCTATTGATAAGAGTTATGAGTCCTCTGAAGCTTGATCTTGAGTCTTGGGTGCTTCTTTATGCGAACTTCGATCTGAATCTTGATGCTTGTTAGTTATAGGTGCTGGTTCAATCTTCTTCAGCTTTTCGGATCAAGAATGGACATGCATAGCTTGTGACTTCAATCTGTCTTGAGCAGTCCACCTCTTTTCCGCTTCTGTACTTTGGGGTTCAACTCTTTTCTTTTATTCTTTTCTTTTATTCTGAATTGAGACTTCTTCTTTTGGTCGTCTCGAATCCATTGTACTAAATTGTAATCTGCACGAAAATAAAAAAAAATGAATGAAATTTTTTGCCCCAGTTTTCACTAGGAAAATTTCATGAGTTATTAAGGAAATCTACACTACTTTTCTATTGAAAGCGGTGAACATGCTATGTTGTCGTTAAGAAAAGATAACCAGGTTATGCTGATGTCTGAGGAGGATCAACGGGTTATTCTGTTGTCAAGAAGAAATTACCAGGTTATGCTGTTGTCTGGGAAGGTCAACAGGTTATGTTGTTGTCGGAACAGAGAACACTGGGTTATGCCGGTGTCAGGAAATGTTCAACAGGTTATGCTGTTGTCAAGAAAGATCACCAGGTTATGCTGGTGTCTGGAAAAGTCAATAGGTTATGCTGTTACCCGAGGGCAAAGAGATTACTGGGTTATGCCAATGTCTAGAGATGATCAACAGGTTATGCTGTTATCGCCAGGTTATGCTGGTGCCTGAAAAAGAGATCACTGGGGTTACGCCAGTGTCTGAAGACGATCAACATGTTATGCTGTTGTCAGGAAGATCACCAGGTTATGCCGGTGTCTGGAGAGGTCAACAGGTTATGATGTTTCCTGAAATAGAGATCACTGGGTTACGCTAATGTCCGGAGATGATCAACAGGTTATGCTGTCGTCAGAAAGATCACCAGGTTATGCCAGTGTCGGGGGAGGTCAACATGTTATGATTTTGCCTGAAATAGAGATTACTGGGTTATGCCAGTGTCTGAAGATGATCAACAGGTTATGCTGTTGTCTGTAAAAAGAGGAGATCACCAGGTTATGCCGGTGTTTTCTTGGGTACGGGACCCTATATGTTGGCATCAACTGAGGACTGGGATATCCTTGGTTGGAAAATGTTTGGCTAGGGGTTGAGGACCCTATGCTACTTCAGGGTTGCATCACATTCAACTTCATTTATTCTCCTTTTTTATATATATGCGGGAAAAGATTTTTTTGGAGGAAACTTCCTTTTGTTTGAGTCAATACTGCAGAGCTCCTTCCAGCCCTTGCGCAATTCCTTTTGATTGCACCTGTTTTCTACATGGTTTCTTTTGCACCTGTTTCCTATTTTCAAACAAAGAAACGATTTGTTAGTTTGAAACGGTGGTTGGTTTTGCGGCCTTGATTTTCAACTGCTTGATCTCAGTTCTTTTGATGAAGATCTCAACCACTTACTTGCTTGTTTGCTTACTGGGGATTGTGTTTCATCTCTAATCCCGAGGACCTTGGCTTCCTAGATTTTACCATGGCGATCGGTCACAGAGGACCCAACATTTTATTTTCTTTTTGCCTTTGTAGGCTTTTCACTTGCTTTTCTTTTGGATTTCCAGAGTATCAGGGGGAGTTTTGGCCCCTCAAATTCTACTGCAACGTTTAGTCGTGTGGGACTTAACCTTTCCAACTTTATTTCGCCTTTATTGGCTTTTCACTTCTGACTTTTCTTCCAATTGTAACTTTAAGCCACTGGGAATACTTCGACTTTTCAAACCTTGCCAAGATGGTTAGCCACGCGGGGTTCAACCTTTCAACTTCATTTTCCTTTATAGGCACTTCAATTGACTTTCTCCTTTCAAGGTTTTGAGTTTGAATCATCGGCCATTGTGGCCAGTCGGGACCAACTCGATGCCCCTGACGAGGCTGGGTGCCTTTTGTATATTGACCCGCATCAAATGAGAGCCCTGTAAATCAGTCTTGCCATATTTTCTTTGCCTTAGTTTCAGGACAGAGTTAGATCGAAAGGCATTCAAAAGAAGAATAAACGACAGAATGGACAACGAATTTAAACAAGAGGTTTCCTTTCGGGGAAAGAAAAGAAAGACTTATCTGGAGCGCATGCGGGCTTCAATGAACATGACATTCCCTTTGGACTAGATGCCTGATCCGTGTAAACCGTCCGACTCTAAGAAATTCATCATAACGATCACCTCGAGATTGAGAAACCTTGCCCCAGACTGTGTTCATATCAGTAATCCATTGTCCTTTTCGATTAGTGGCGCCCTTTGCGGGTTTTCACCGACTAACCTCTCTCACTTCTCTTCTTACCGTCGCTTTGTAGTGATCTTTGCGAGTTTTCACTAACAAGACTCTCTCATTTTCAATTTCTCTACTCACCGTCGCCTTACAGTGCCTGTGTGGGTTTTAACCGATAAGACTCTCTCATTTTAATTTCTCTCACTGCTTGTATCTGCTCCGAACAACTGTATCTTCCAATTTTGGACATGTTTGCCGATTGACTGGAAGGACTTGAACAGGGTTTTTGGTGAAAAGAATTTGTAATGAATTACAACTTTGGAACCTTTTATGCGCAAACGTCGCTGAACATAACATTTTCCCCAACTTAAACTCTTGGGGAAATGTGAAATTTTATTTTGGTATGACTGAACCCCAGGGAGAGGCTGCCTACATATCCTTTCGGAATCAAGTCGAACGTAGTTCAGGAAACTTTTGTTGTTGTTTTTGTTTCTAATTGATTTTGTTTTTGATAAGAACTTCGGGTTCCAAAGAGGGTAATCAAAGAAGAGTAACCGACTCAAAGGGTTTGCAAGAAGGGTTAATTCTGTTTGGGTAGCGAGAATGAAAGCCTTCGTCATCCCAACAGGAGAACACTTGCAAATATATAGAGGATCAAACATAGTATCTTTTGACGGCATCTGCGTTGACAGCCATTTCGGGTCATTTCCTTTGATCTCCACCAAGTATAACGCTCCTTTTGGTAGCAATTTCCTTATGATGTATGGACCTTTCCAGTTTGGGGCGAATTTTCCTTTCGCTTCTTCGTGGTGTGGGAGGATACGTCTTAAAACGAGTTGCCCTACCTCGAAGTTCCTAGGTCGCACTTTCTTGTTGTAAGCGCGGGCCATTATTTGCTGGTATAATTGTCCGTGGCACACTGTGGCCATTCTTTTCTCATCAATCAACATTAATTGCTCCAGTCGAGTCTTGGCCCACTCATCGTCTTCAATTTCTGCTTTGACAATAACCCGAAGGGAAGGAATTTCAACTTCAGCGGGTATTATGACTTCAGTGCCATAAACCAATAGGTAAGGGGTAGCTCCCACCGATGTACGCACGGTCGTGCGGTATCCCAACAATGCAAAAGGCAACTCTTCATGCCATTGTCTAGATGTTTGAATCATTTTCCTGAGAATTCTCTTGATGTTTTTGTTTGCAGCTTCAACGACGCCATTTGCTTTGGGCCGGTAAGGGGTCGAGTTGCGGTGTGTTATCTGGAACTGTTCACATACCTCTCTCATCAAGTTACTGTTTAGATTTGCAGCGTTTTCAGTAATGATAGTTCTTGGGATACCAAAACAACAGATGATATTAGCGTGCACGAAATCCACCACAACCTTCTTAGTGACAACTTTGAATGTGACGGCCTCGACCCATTTCGTGAAATAGTCGATATCAACCAAAATGAATCAGTTCCCGTTTGAGGCCCTTGGCTCGATTGGCCCAATGACATGCATTCCCCAAGCAAAAAATGGCCAGGGTGCCGACATAGGATGCAGTTCTGAGGGTGGCGCATGGATCAGGTCTCCATGTATTTGTCACTTATGGAACTTCCGGATGAAACCGAAACAATCTTTCTCCAAGGTCATCCAATAATATCCAGCCCGCAAGATTTTCTTTGCGAGGACGTACCCATTCATGTGGGTACCGCATAATCCTGAATGGACCTCGCCCATGATATTTTCGGCTTCTTTGGCGTCTACACATCTTAACATATTTAGATCGGGAGTCCTTTTATACAGTACTTTCCCACTTAGGAAGAAACTACTAGAGAGCCTTCGGATGGTTCTCTTTTGGTCTCCATTGGCCTACTCGGGATATTCTTTTGTCTTCAAAAATCTTTTAATATCATGATACCATGGTTGGACATCAGACTCTACTTCGACCGTGTTGCTGTAACCATGTCTTTCCTTGATTTGGATCTCCAATGGGTCTATACGAACATTACCTGGATAGGGCAGCATTGCAGCTAGGGTGGCCAGGGCATCAGCTAACTCATTGTGGCACTGAGGAATATATCTGAACTCGACGACTTTGAATCGCTTACTAAGATTCTCCACATGCTATCTGTAGGGAATGGGTTTAATATCTCGAGTTTCCCACTCTCCCTGAGGCTGCTTGATGATCAAATCGGAGTCCCCCATGATCAACAACTCTTCTACATCCATGTCAACGGCCATGTTCATGCCCATTATACAAGCTTCATATTCAACAGTATTGTTTGTGCAGAAGAAACAAAGGCAGGCTGTGGCTGGGTAGTGTTGTCCCACGGGTGAAATCTAGATTGCCCCTATTCCGATACCTTTCGCATTGGCTGACCCGTCGAAGAACATTTTCCAGGTGTCAGCACCTTCCGAGATTACTTCGATGGAATTGATTTCTTCATCTGGAAAATAAGTGCTCAGGGGCTGGTATTCATCATCGATCGGATTTTCAGCTAGATGATCGGCCAATGCTTGAGCTTTCATAGCTGTGCGAGTGACATAGACAATATCGAATTCTGTGAGAAAGATTTTCCATTTTGCTAATCTCCCGGTGGGCATTGGCTTTTGGAATATGTACTTCAAAGGATCCAGCCTCGTGATGAGGTAGGTGGTATAAGCCAGCAGATAATGTCTAAGCTTCTGAGCCACCCAAGTTAGAGCGCAACAGTCCTTTCTAACTGAGAATACTTGGCCTCGTAGTTTGTGAAATTCTTACTTAAGTAACAAATGGCTTGCTCTTTATTCCCGGTTGCATCGTGTTTCCCGAGAACACACCCAAAGGAATTTTCTAGCACCGTCAGGTATAGGAACAAAGGTCTCCCTGGTTCTGGTGGGACTAACACTGGAGGATTTGACAGATATTCTTTGATCTTGTCAAAAGCGCCTGACACTCGTCTGTCCATTTGATGGCCGCATCTTTTTTCAATAGCTTGAATATAGGATCGCATGTGGAGGTCAACTGAGCGATGAACCTGCTGATGTAATTCAACCTACCCAACAGACTCATGACTTCCTTCTTGGTTCTTGGGGGTGGGAGATCCCGGATAGATTTTATCTTTGTTGGGTCCAGATCGATGCCCCGTCGACTGACTATAAATCCCAGTAATTTTCCGGATGGAACTCCGAAAGCGCATTTGGCTGGGTTTAATTTCAAATCATATATGCGCAGGCGTTCGAAGAATTTCCTCAAATGTTGCACATGGTCATTTTGGGTTCTGGACTTAATGATCACATCATCCACGTACACATCAATATCCTGATGCATTATGTCATATAATATAGCGGTCATGGACCTCATATAGGTAGCCCCAGCGTTCTTTAAACCAAACGGCATGACCCGGTAACAGTATGTTCCCCAGGGTGTAGAAAAGGCTGTCTTTTCTGCATCTTCTTCATCCATCAACACTTGGTGATATCCGGCATAGCAATCGACAAAAGACTGTACCTCATGTTTGGCACAATTTTCCACTAAGATGTGTATGTTTGGCAGTGGAAAATTATCTTTGGGACTAGCTTTATTCAGATCTTGGTAGTCGACACATACTCGGACCTTTCCGTCCTTTTTAGGCACCGGAACCACGTTGGCTAGCCAGGTGGTGTATTGGACCACTCGAATTACTCCAGCCTTTAGTTGTTTAGCGAACTCTTCTTTGATCTTGTCACTCATGTCTGTTTTAAATTTCCTCTGCTTTTGTTGGACCGGTGGATGACCGGGGTAGGTTGGCAATTTTATGTACCACCAAGTCCATACTTAGTCCGGGAATGTCGTCGTAGGACCAAGCGAATACGTCTTTGAATTCTAATAGGAGTTGAATCAAGGCGTCTCTAGTCTTTTCATCTGCATGGACGCTTATCATGGTTTCTCGAACCCCTTCTTCACTGCCCAAGTTAATGGGTTCCGTTTCGTTTAAGTTTGGCTTAGGCTTATTCTCGAACTGTTCCAATTCTCGATTTATTTCCCTAAAAGACTCTTCTTCGTCATATTCCAGTTCTTGCTTCATTATTTTGAGTTTAGACGACATATTAGGATCAGAGCACGAAGTCCGCAAGCATGTCATGTTTTTAAAGCCGCATTATTAGGACTGGAAAAATAAGAAAAGTAAACAAAAATCAGAAAGGATAGTAGACGATGAAGTTTGATTTCATTTCATTGAATTTGAACATAGGAGGGTTTACATCGAAATTTAAAGGCAAGAATTTAAAAACTTGAGTTACACCCTAAAATAACTCATAGTGCAGAAAGGATGGCAAAAGCTGAACTACCGGGACTCCCGCCGGACAGGGAATGGAGTAGCCTCCCAGTTTTGCAACTTGGCATTAGGCCCCATATATTGTACTTCGGCAGTGCTGGAGCCCTCTCCTGGTTGGACCATATGGGCCTCATACAACTTTTGCCTCATTGCTCCGCATATTTCTTCTATTTCTTCGGCCGTAAAAACCTCTTCTTCTTCTTCCAAGTATTTTGGCTTGACAAATGATACGGTGATGTGTGGGATCGGCTGAGGAAATACCCAACCATTTTTCTTGCATTGGTCAGTCCATTGTTGATCGTCTGGGGTAACTTGAAACCCTATGCCAAAAACCTTTTTATTGGCAGGCAAAGTGACGGGTTCTTTAATGCCTTGCAAGGACACCCCGAGCCCTTTTCCAGGTGTGTACCCATGTTTGATCATCTCGTTGGCGACCATAATTGACGCATTTGATAGGAAGGGTTGAGGGCATGGGGTTCCTTCCTCATGCTGGTCCGCAACCACAATCTCGAAATCCTGGTAGACTATGTGCTCGCTGCCCTCTCTTTCTTCCAGGCATGGGGCTAATGGGTCCTTGTAAATAGATTGCTCGTCTTCCCCATCGATCACGATTTCCTGGTCCTCATATTCGAACTTAACCATCTGGTGAAAAGTAGATGGCACTGCCCCCGCCGCATGGATCCAAGGCCTTCCCAGGAGATAATTGTAGGAAGTATCCATATCCATGACCTGGAATGTTACTTCGAAGTCTACATGGCCGGTTGTCAAGACCAAATAAATCTCCCTGATCGTGTCTCTCTTGATACCATCGAATACACGGACGCACACATTGGTGGGCCTAATTCTTGCAGTCCCGATCTCCATTCTTTGTAAGGTCGATAGAGGGAAAATATCAACCCCAGATCCACCGTCCATCATAACTCTCTTCACGTAGTAACCTTCACATTTAACAGTTAGGTGGAGAGCTTTGTTGTGGGTGGACCCTTCCGGGGGCAAATCATTCTTGCTGAATGAAATCCGGTTGACCTCAAAAAATTGTTCTGCCATCCTTTCCATTTGCTCGACTGTGGTGTCGGCCAGAACGTGTGCTTCGTTAAGGGTTTTGATCAGGATCTTCTGATGCTCGCTTGAATGTACCAGCAAGGATAGAAGCGATACCTGCGCGGGGGATTTTTTGAGCTCCTCGATTATGGAATATTCAGAGATTTTCATATTCTTGAAGAATTCTTCTGCCTCTCCAGCACTGATCGACCTTTTGGGCAGAAAGCGTTTCAACTTGCTTTTGTTTAGCTCTTCTGGGTCGAGGTATTTCTCTGAAGAGTTTATATCGCCTGTTTCCCCAGTAATCTCTTTCCCTTTGTATGTCACCATTGTCCTGCGGTAATTCCATGGGACGACAGTAGTATTCTTTATGGGAGTTTGCAACGACAGCTAATAACCACGGGCTCATTCAGCCTGTGTGAAATTATTTGCCCCCGCGCCGCATACGCCTCCTTCGGGACATATATTTTTGAGCCATTCATTATTGCCCTGTTGAATTGTAACCTTCTAGGAGGGCTCAACACACTTTGTTCTTTCCTGTGTGCCTTGGGGATGTAAAGTACATCATCTTTAGAGGGTCCCTTATTTGTCCCAGTCTCAGTCTGTTCCGTGACCTGGGGGACGGGGTTACTCTTTCTCATCTCCTTGGCTGGATTGGGTGCCATCTTGGGTTTTCTTTCTACATCTGCAATGGCGATGATGGCCTTTAGAGCTGGATCAAAATCCTTGTCCTCGCAAATCATGCTGATGACGTGCCCATGATTGTGAGCGGGCAGTGGATTGTTTGTCACATTGGGAGCTTCTTCGTCCCTTAAAACCACTTTATTTTGTTCTATAAGGCTTTCCACGGCCCTTTTTAGGGTCCAACAGTCCTCCGTGTCGTGCCCTTCTGCTCCAGAATGGTAAGCACAACCGGTACCCCGTCTATATGATGGTGATTGAGGATTCTACCCGTTTGGAGGTACGGGTTGCAGGAGTCCCATCTGGACAAACTTTTGGAAGAGGCTGGAATACGACTCTCCGATGGGAGTGAAATTAAGTCTCCTCGGTGGCTCTCTGGGGTAGGCATTGTACGGGTAGCTGTTTTTAGGCGGACGTTGATTATATGGAGCTGGGGGACGATGGTTATTTTTTGGGGTTGGAGTTCTATTCTGATTGTATTGTTGTGGCGGCCTGGGATGTGGCTGAGCATTCATTACCGCATAGGGAAAAGGGGGCGAAGCATAAGCTGTATCTTGTTGAGGATAGTAATGTTGGGAAGCTTTAGGAAATGGGCGTGGGTATTGTCGAGGTTTCCTGACATCAGAAACCATCATGGCCCTTTCTTCTTTCTTTTTCCTATTGGCCGCAACCCCGGATCCGCTTTGGATGGTCTGAGAGGTCGCTCTTATGGCAGATTGGCTCAGGATACGACCAGTTTTTATCCCGTTTTCCACCATTTCTCCAATTTTAATTGCTTCCGCGAATGGTTTGCCCATGGCGGACATCATATTTTGGAAGTAATCAGCTTCCTGTGCTTGTAGAAAAACGCTGACCATTTCAACCTCATCCATCGAAGGTTTGAACTTGGAGGCTTGCTCGCGCCATTTGATGGCGTACTCCCTGAAACTCTCTGAGGGTTTCTTTTTGAGATTGGATAGTGAGTTCCTATCGGGAGCGATGTCCACATTGTATTGGAATTGTCGGACAAAGTCCCGGGCCAAGTCATCCCATATGTTCCAACGGGATATATCCTGGTCCATGTACCATTCTGATGCAATTCCCGTCAAACTTTCTCCAAAATATGCCATGAGAAGTTCCTCCTTCCCACCTGCTCCCCTGAGCTGGTTGCAGTACCTTTTCAGATGGGCTATGGGGTCTCCATGTCCGTCATATTATTTGAACTTGGGGGTTTTGAATCCGAGAGGCAGATGGACGTGCGGGAACATGCACAAATCTGCATAGGAGACATTTTTCTGCCCGCTCAGCCCCTGTATATTTTTGAGGCTTTGTTTAATACTCTTCATTTTTCGAGTTATTTCTTCGTTCTCGAAGCTTTTCTTATCCTGCCCCAAAGTGAACTCGGGCTGAGTTTGTTGGGGATATGCATTGGTAGTAGCATGAGCGGTATCCTGATGGACGGATGGTGTTTGGAATGTGAATGCTGGCGGCTCGAAACTTGGCCCGGAGATAGTTGGTGGGGCCGTGGTGGAGATTGGTGGTGCGGTGAAAATTTTGGAAGATACACCAGAAAGCAAGACCTGGGGGCGAACCTCAGAAGGCCTTCCGGCAAAGTGAGCTAACATAGTTAGATATCCAAATGGAGAGGTTGGGTAGCTTATGGGGATGTTGGACGTCCCTCCTGCCCTGGGGATTATCTCTGGGAAACCCTGGATGGTACTGGGTGGTTCCCTACCATTGGACCATGCGTCCCACATTTCCAGCATGCGGCAACGCAGAGTTCTGTTCTCTTCAGCTGTTGCGGACTCAGATGTTGGGATGGCTGGATTTAGGTCTTCCACGGAGGATTTGACGATTGGCAGGTGACTTTCAGATGGTATTTCTATGCTCCCCTTTGATCTAGTGAAGTAAGGATGGGAAGCCAGGTTACCGCAAAACCAACCACCTTAAAATACCTTTTAGATTGAACCAACAAAACGTTAGTTTAAAACATTTATCACATAGGCAAATCACACGTACGGGGTATGGAATGCACCTGATGCCTTTCTATATGTTTTTGCCACAGTTGTGTATTTCATCCCGACTTTATCTCTTTGTTTGTTTTTCTTTTTATTATTTTTCTCTTTCCTTTGTTATTGCTTCTGCTTTTTATTCCTCGCTCGGTTTCCTTTCTTATGGTTATGATCGAATCCTATGTGGATTGCCTACGTATCACGACGCCGCGTGAATCAGATCATCACGTAGTTCATGCTAGCAAAACCCAAAGAGATGCATATATTATTTTTCTAAAAGCTTCATTCTAGAAATTTCCATTCATTAAATAAACACTTTTGATTACAGAAAACTGGCAGCCCATTTTTGGAATTACAGAGTTTGTAAAACAGAATTGACACGTATATTTTCTAAAATATAAAGACTACTGTGGACTCAACACATGACTATGACTAGAAAGGTGAAGTACAGACTCGAAAATATCAAGAATACATTAGTGCTTCTGTTTCTCCAGGGGCCGGTGGGGCATCATTCGGCCTTGCCACGTGCCTGCGTGCTATGTCTTGTCAGAGGTGGTAAAGGTCGTCCATTATCTTGTGGACGAAGATCATAACTGCTGAGAAGAAAGTGGTCTGAGTCATATCTTCACATTGCTGACATCTGGTGACGATGTAGTCAGCTATCTCTTGGACCCTTCTCCTGATAATATCCTTCTCTTGAAGCAGGCATCCGATTTGTTGGGATCTCGCCTCTAAAGTTTGGGCATCCTTGTGACTCTGTTCTTGCCATTGTTGCAACTCTTTTTCTAACGAGCCATCATGGCATAGCACTGTTCCCTCTCTGTTTTAAACCTTTTTTCCTGTTTCGCCATCTCATTCTCGAAGGCGGCCAATTTTTCCTTCAAGCCCATGACTTCCTGGTCATATTTCCTTTTTAGTCTCTGGACAAACTCTGTTCATTCTTCTGCACTTCTTTTTAATCTTGTCCGAACTTCGGCCAGTTCTTCTTCAGCTTTGTCTAAATCATTCCCATAGCTACATACTTTATGCCTTAGGCTGTTGATAAGCCTTTCATCAGCCCTGCTTCTCTATGGGTTCTCAGCGGTTGTTTTCAGTTCCTGTATCTTGGCCTGAAGGACTTCATTTTTTTGGGCTAATCTATTTTTCTCCCCTTCAATCGAGGTAGTATGTAGAATATTTTCGAACTTGATTTCCTTGACCTGGGCCTCCAACTTGCTTATGGTGGCTCGGTAGCTATTCTCTTTTTCTAACCAAGCTCAATGCTCTTGAGTTTGCTCGGTAAATTGTTGTACGTGGGGTCTCTTTGTGGGTCGTTCTTGATATTGATGCTCCCTGCCTCTTATGTCGTACCAAGAGGTGTAGGAGGGCTCCACTTCCCATTTGGATAAGTCTCTCACTCGAGTTTGAGGTTCTAAAAACCTGCACTCGTTCCAAATTTGACAGACCCTGCCTTCAGGAAATGCAGCTCTTGGGCATAACTCGATGGTTTGTTGGCTTAAATCCTCGTCATGGGGAACACCCTGTTGTCTCCCCAGCTGGCGTAAGACCTGGTGGGGGGCATATGGATGAATTCTTCGCAGGCCCATTATTAGGAGATAGCAAACCTTAGCGGACATATTGATAATCTCACTGAGAGGGAGCCAACCGAACGACCACTCGATTTGGTTGGCAGTAAGTGAGCTCAAGTATGAGTGCCAGGCTTCCGTGCCTTCAGGAAATTGGTGGCCTTTTACCCGAGTACTATGTTACTCGATGCAATTCAAACCGGTTAAACCGTAGTTCATGTAGCCCGGGCGGTGACAGAGGTGCTCAATCAGCCAGATTTGTAGGAGCAGGTTGCATCCCTCAAAGAATTTTCCCCCAGATTGGCAAATTGTCAGAGCACGGTAAATCTCGGCTAAGACCATCAGTATAAGTGTGCCATTGGACTTTTTCATCATGAAGTCTTCTATTCCCACAATTTCGATATCTATGCATCCGTCACTTCTTGGGCAAATCAAGGTGCCCAAGAATGCTACCACAAAAGCTAGCCCCCGGCGGGCTTCCCATTTAGCCTGATCTTTGTGAGCTAGACCAGTGTTGTTAGCCTCATAACCCTGGGGATCTCCATAAAGTCTGTAAATAAAATAGAAAGTGCATAAGCCTTCGGACAAGTGTGGGTCTTGGACATCCCGGCTAATGTTCAGCAGATCCAAAAACTTGTGGGGAGTCACCGCCCTGGGTGCCACTGGGTACCGACTTCTGAGATTGTCATTGAGACCAGCATACCCTACTATTTCCTCTGGCGTGGGCGTCAATTCAAAGTCTAAAAAGTGGAATACGTTGTGGGCGGGATCCCAAAACGGTACTAGGGCCTCGACGATGTCCAATCTCGGCTTGATCTTTAAAAGGCCAGTAAGTCCCCCTAAAGCTTTCATAACAGACTTTCTACTGGTTTCCCCCAAGTTGCTCCACCACATATGGAGTCCTAGAGGGATTTCCTCGACTTCTTTGAAGGGGATGTTTTCAACTGTATTCATCCTGCACATTCATTTTTTGATTAAGACCACAGAAATTTTTTCGAAAAGTGTCATTTTGGCAAAGGGTTTCGTAATAAATAAAAATGGACCACCCTTGCGAATACGGCCCCTTTAAGTCTGTGCTCGCAAATTTTAAAGACAAAACACAGGCGGCCACTGTTGCAAAACGGCCTTCCGGCGCCCCATTTGGGCGATCAGGCTATAATGGTGTCACCTAATTTTATTTAGGGCTATATCCTTTTGATTTTGAAAAAATGGAGTTGGACCCCCGATGAGGGTTGCCTACGTATCCCACACCCGTGAGAATCAAACAATGCGTAGTTTGGGAAAATCCCGATTGACTAAAAATATACACCCACTCATTTTGTTTTATATATATTTTTTTTCATAAATTTTGGCAGAGTTTCGGGATAAATATGAGGATTTTAAAAACAGGGTGAATTCTCTATTCTACCTCACTCTTGGTTTTTCTATTCACTTTTTGGTTTAGCTGGTCAATACACAAGCTAAGACAAATAAATGCATACGTAACAAGTAAGATGTATCAGGGTAGTCTTTCATTTCGGGTACACCTGTCCTAGACGGACTCAACCCCTGTGTTGAGCCCCCTAAGTCAAATGCGCATGATGCAGATAAGCTTTCCTACTAGGGATACGACATGAGGTTTTGTTATTCTAGGTTTAAACCTGGGGTTTTGTTCTAGACTAGGCTTACCCGAGCAAACAGCTCGAGCCGAGGTCGGGGCAGCGCACCGGGAATACAGAAGCTTCACCGGCTTTGCAACTTGTCCGTACCTCGTTCTAAAATTTGGATATGACTCTAACAGAAAAGAAGTCACACGAAGTGCACACTTCCCAGATGATTTAGAAGACTCAGAGAGAAGAGGGCTTCAACACAATTTATATACAGTTCAGATAATATCAAAGCGGTAAAAAGCGGCATTTAGCACATTAGATTCAAACATGTAAAATCAGATAATAAAGCCAAATATAACAGTTATTCTAAGCTCGAATTCTTAAAACCTGAACCAGAGATTCTGGGTTCAATATCCCCAGCAGAGTCGCCAGAGCTGTCACACTTCCTTTTTCCTCCGGTAAGGGTGGGATAAGGGAGTTTTTCCACTTTAAGTGACATTATTCGATTTTGGGATTATTTATTAATTTCAGAGTCGCCACCCGGATTTTTTACGGTATTCTGGGACACCATTTATTTATTGAAATCCCAAACCGAGAAATTTTGACTCTGTTTAAAATGTCTGCGAACCTGAAATCCCGATAAGGAATTATGTTAATCCGGGAGAAGGTGTTAGGCACTCCCGAATTCCGTGGTTCTAGCACGGCCGCTTAATTATTAATATTTGGCCTAATTATCTAATTATTTATATATTTTAAACCTATTGTGCTTTTTTACCTTTCAAAACTGCTTTTAGCATTTATGGAAATTATTTAAACAAGTCGCGATGTCGCACACTCGTTTGTTTTGTACATATTGCGAATCGCGCCACGTGAAACGCACCTGCGATTTATAACATGTTAAATTTTATTATTGTTTCGAGTTAAAGTCGAGGACATGAGTTGCCACACCCGAGTGTAGATTATATAGTCAAGACTATGGTCGTGACAATTTTAAAATGCCTATTTGAGGCGATATTCAATTATTCTCTAAGTTTTTGGATTTTTATTTAAAAGAGGTATTTTTAACTTACAAGATTTGTATATAAACCAATTTTGATATTTATGGATTTATCTTAGAACAAGTCACGATGGCATGCACTTGTTATTTTTTTAACACATCGCCACCACGTCGCATGAAATGCATTCGTGATTGCTACATGCTTATTTTTATTATTGTTTGAAGTTAGGGTCGGGTCACATGAAATGCACACCCGAAATGGGGATTATATGTCATGACCATGCCACGGGAACCGTACCCATAGCCGTGATGATTTATTATTCGTGCATCAAACAAAGTTTACAATTCCTAAATCAGTTTATTGAAATAATTTTATCTACACTAATCCCAAGACAATTATAAATCATAACTTATTCAACTTCTAACAATCCAAACATACAAATAGTCTGTTCACGTCATAAAAGATTTAAGCTAACAATTTCACTACAACAAAAATAATACAAAATGAAGTGAAGTCCAGGAATTACAAAAATAACACTAAGACAGTACACAATGTGAACTTTTCATTGAAAAAGAAACATTCTGTTCATTACTAACAAATCAATGAAACAAGAGTATCAAAAGTTTAACATGGCTAAAAGGGATTAGATTAATTACAGAATATGAATTTCAATTACAGACCCACAAACATATGTATACACCCTATTACGTGAATAATTATTCGTTTATGGTGGCTAAACATATAAACATGAGAAAATTTCCAATTACATGGCTACATAGAAGCCGATTAAGCAGTGACCCAACATATGAAATCTTTGAAGGAACAAGCAGCTACCAAACTAGAGTTTTAAACCAAACATAGCAGATTAAATAGAAGCCAAACATATTTTATATTTGAACAACTCTTAAAAAAAATAAAATTTCAGTACATACCTGAAGCGTAAGAGCTATTTTAACAAATCTAATTGCCAAATAAAGTCCATAGACATCATACAGAGTTCAACGGTGAAGCAAAAAACAACATAAATCAGCAAACATCATGAATCGATTCCCAGAAACCTCAACGAGAACTCCGAACCAATGAAATTAGTATAACGGAAAAACAGAACTGGGTTTTTAATTTCTCTTCTTGTTTCCTACTTTTGCGTCGAAATTCTAAATTTCGCGTGTTATGGGCGTCAACTCCGGCGACTACAATGATGACTAATCTGAGTTGTAGCTCCCATAGCAGCCGTTCTTTTTAGGACAAGATTTGAAGGTTTCAGTCACGTCCATGGTCATTCGTCACTGTTGGTTGCCACTTTCTGGAGAGACTTACCTCTTTCGGTGTGATTCAACTATCTCGTCCACAGATGTGTGAGAACGAGATGAGGAAGGAGGTGAGGGGGAGAGAGATCATGGGTGGATGAACATACCCGCCGGTTGTCAAGTCTGGCGATTGGACGGAGAAGGGTGAGGCAGACGAGAGGAAGAGAAAGAGCCTTGGTGGCTGTCCGTGTCTAGAATAATAAGATGGTCTGTAGAATGAAATTCATTTTGGGTATAGAAGAAACAGACTGATGTCAAGAGAGGAAAATAAGGCGTGTATTTTTTCTCTAGAGAGGGGTTCCGATTTTTCTCATTCTTGTCAAAGGGGGGTCTGTATCTTCTTTGTTGAAGATGAGATCCAATTTTTGGTCTCTGATGTATGAGGTGAGGAGAAAGAGAAGTCAGGGAACGACGCTCATCCTAGATATTAGGTCCCTTCACTAGGTCTCTAGGTCTAGTTTGTTTTAATAGGTGAAGGAAGCGGGTTGGGCAGGCGGGTCATGGTTTCGGGAGCGGGTTTGGGCCAAAAAATGGGCGGATTTTGGTAATTGGGCTGCCGAAAATACTTGGCCCAAATAGCTGCCTTTCCTTTCTCTCTTCAGTAAGTAATTAAGCTTAAATTGCAGCCATTTTAACTCCATATTCGCAAATTAAGCCTATTTTGTAAAATTAAGCTAATTATCGTTATTTTCTATTAATTAATTAAAAATGCATGTGAAACTACTAAAGTATTATTTGTTGTGATTTCAATGTATTAAGTCTATAATTTGATAAGTGATTAATTCCTAAAAATGCAAATTAAACCTAAGATGGCATGATATAAAAATATGATGACTTTTTTTTATGATTTTTCTATAATTTAAAATATTAAACATGCATGACATGCAACTAAATAAAGAAAAATTCATAAAATTCATAAAAAAATATTTTTGATTATTTTTTAGGAGTAATTTCCATGCGGGGCAAAAATTGAGTGTTCCCAATAATTTCAATTGTTATCCGATTTTAGGGTAAACAGTTTGGCGCCCACCGTGGGGCTTAGGATAATAGTGGTTGCCTGGTGCAAAATTTCGTAACGTACACTATTTTATGTTTGTTCTTTGAAGTGTCTTTGATTACAGGATTAGAAAATGTCAAACTCTCAGTCAACACCACAACACGTTGACAATGATCTCAACCACCACGGTGAAAATGAGAACGTTGCACCAGGAAAGGTGGTACCCCCTGCTAGCCTCGATGGAGTTCCGGATGTATATCCAATCGACGTCAGTTCTCATGTAGCCATCAATGGAAATTTTGTCATCGATCCCGAAAATAGTGTTCATGGGGGTACCCGATCAGTTACTCGAAATGCACATGGGGCTGAAGATGGTTGGATCAACCTGCGGGTAATCTTCGAAATGTTGATTTCCCAACATGCAGCAATAGTTCAGCTCCAAAATCAGAACCACACGCCAAGCAGGATCGAACTCGAGCCATCCCAGGAAATTGTACACAGAGTCGAATCAGCTTCGAGAAAATCAAATGAGAAGGAATCGGAGGCCAGTCCATCTATTATAAAGATGCTCGAAGAGCCGACAAAGCGAGCAGAGACAGGGGAATAGAAGATCGAGGAAAATGATAAGAATGTGGAAACCTATAACTCCAGGGCCGACTAAATCCCGGGGAACAAGCGATATTGAAAGGACTAGATTCCAAAAAGTTTGTACAAAGACTTTTCCCCCAAGTGCGGCTCCGAATCCAATCCCCAAGAAGTTCCGTTTGCCCGAGATTCCTAACTATAACAGGACTGATCCAAACGAACACGTCACCTCATACACGTGCGCTATTAAGGGAAATGACTTGGAAGACGACGAGATTGAATCCGTATTGCTGAATAAATTCAGGGAAACTCTAACGAAGGGTGCTATGATGTGGTATCATAATTTACCACCTAATTCTATTGACTCTTGCAGATTCTTTTGTAAAGGCACACGCCAGAGCCATTAAGGTCGCAACAAGAAAGTCATACCTCTTCAAGGTAAGGCAGAAAGACAACGAGATACTCAGAGAATTTGTATCTCAATTCCAAATGGAACAAATGGATTTGCCGCCGGCTGCCGACGATTGGGCAGTTCAAGATTTCACTCAACATCTCAACGTTCGGAGTTGCATAGCTTCGCAACAGTTGAAGAAGAATTTGATCGAATATCCAGCTGTCAGTTGGGTTGCCGTACATAATCGATACCAGTCAAAGATCCGGGTCGAGGATGGTCAAATGGAGGCTCTTTTTGGGTCCGTTAATCCTAAATGACCCGTGGATAGAATCAAGAGGGACATCGACCGAGAACGAAGGTCGAATAAAGATCGATATCAACCGTATAATGAAGATTGTAAAGGCAGCGAATCTGAGCGAACCCCTGTATAGAATGAGAGGAGGAATGATCGAGGTCAAAGTTCATGGGGACTCATGAGCAAGAGTGGTTTCGACAGGGATGCCGGGCCAAAATAAGCACCACGATTATCAGAGTATAACTTCAATGTAGATGCATCCGCCATCGTATCAGCCATCAAACGAATCAAAGATACTAGATAGCCTCGATCGCTGCAGACGGATCCATCCCAAAGAAATCCCAATCAAGTATGCAAGTATCATGGTACCCATGGCCATAAAACAGAATAATGCAGACAACTAAGGGAGAAAGTAGCCCGTTTGTTCAACGAGGGGCACCTTCGGAATTCTTAAGTGATCAGGCCAAGAATCACTTAAAAACAAAGATTCCAGTAGACAGAACGAGCAAGAAGAGCCACTGCACGTGATTCACATGATCGCTGGAAGGGTCATTATTCCTCAAGGACCAGTATTAAAACACACCAAGGTGTCAATCACAAGAGAGAAGCGAACTCGGGATTATGTACTAGAATGAACGTTGTCTTTCAATGACGAGGATGTAGAAGGGATCTTACAACCCCACAATGACACACTATAATATCTGTACTTATGAGTAAGACTCAATTTAAACATGTTTTAATTGATCCAGGTAGCTCGGCCAACATTATTTGATCGAGGGTCGTAGAACAGCTCGGCCTACAAGATCAGGTTGTGCGCGTGGCCCGAGTACTAAATGGCTTCAATATGGCATGTGAAACCACCAAAGGCGAGATAAATTTGCCAGTGAACGTGGCTGGGACCATCCAATAAATATATTTCCATGTGATCGAGGGCGATATAAAGTATACTGCCCAATTCGGGAGGCTGTGGATCCATAACGTAAGGGAAATACCCTCGACCCTTTACCTGGTTCTAACGCTAGAGGGAGTTAAAACGGTCTACAAGGAACAACCCGCCTCCAAGTAAATGTTTGCAGTCGACGAAGTGATACTAATATAGGCAATTTCATCAATAAAAGGGTTATATTCAAAGGAAAAACAGGACGCTAAATAGCAACCACAGACACCGGCCTCGACTCAATCAAAGAAGTAAGGGGATTGACGAGGATGATAACTATAGGGTCCCTCGATATTTCATAGTCCCCGATGATTCCGACGCCACGAAATCGACGGTTGAAGATCTGGAGCAAATCACGTTGACCGAACATCAGCTCGAACGAAATGTATGCCTGGTCACGGGGCTAGCCCCCGAGCTCAACGGAAAACATATTCAATTCCTTAAAACTAACACAAAATGCTTTGATTGGTCCCATCTCGATATGACAGGGATTCCGCCAGAAATCACCACTCATAAACTAAGCCTGGATCCAAAGTTCCATCCGGTGAAGCAAAAAGAAGACCCAGACCGAGTTCAAACATGCTTTCACCAAAGACGAGGTAGCCAAACTTCTTAAAATATGATCAATTCGGGAATTCAAATATCTCGAATGGTTAGCAAATGTAGTGTAGTCCCCAATAAGGGGAATAAACTTATAATGTGCGAAGATTACAAAGATCTAGATAAGGCATGCCCCAAGGATTCTTTTCCTTTTCCTAATATCGATCGCATGATCAATGCCACACCGGCCACGATATCCTTAATTTTCTCGATGCCTACTCCGGGTATAACCAAATACAAATGAACCCGGAAAACCAAGAAAAGAATTCATTTATAACTAAGTACGACACCTACTGCTATAATGTAATGCCACTCAGACTAAGAAATGTTGGTGCAACTTATCAACGCATAGTAAACCGGATGTTCGAAGACATATAGGAAAATCAATAGAGGTTTATATTGATGACATGTTATTTATCCCTGCTAGCAGAGGACCATTTAAAGAATTTGTCAAGAAACTTTTGATATACTAAAAAGATACAACATGAAGCTCAACCCAGAAAAATGTGCATTTGGGGTCGGCTCAGGCAAGTTTCTCAGCTTCATGGTATCTAATAGAGGAATCAAAATCAACCCCGATAAAATCAAATGTATCGAGGAAATCCCAGTAGTGCATAATGTAAAAGCCGTGCAAAGGTTAACGGGGTGCATAGCTGCCCTAGGACGATTCATCTCGAGATTCTCAAATAAGAGTCATCGATTCTTCTCGTTACTGAAGAAAAAGAATAACTTCACGTGGTCTCTGGAATGCCAAAAAAACTTGGAGGAACTAAAACATTACTTATCGATCCCGCCACTGCTTCACACGCCAAAGGTAGACGAGCAACTTTACTATATCAACAACCTGCTCGAAGGTAGCACCTGATACTCTCTCCCGAGTCATAAAAAGGCAGAGTTGATAAGTGAGGCCATCCACGAACCTCCTAATCCTCTCCCTATCAGTAGGGACCAACTCGGTGGCATGACGAGCCAAATCCAAAAACCGCATTTCATACTGCATCACTAATAGCTCCCCCTGACGCAGCTGCTCAAAATTCCTGCGTTGCTCCTCTCTGTGAGACTGGGATACATACTTCTATAAGAAGATAGTGGAGAACTTCTGCCAGGTGAGGGGTGCTTAACCAACAGGCCTACGCCTCTCAAAAGACTCCCACCAAGTGAAAGCAGCACTAGAAAACTGAAAAGTAGCAAACGAGACCCCATTGATCTCCAAAATCCCAGCAGTACGCAACATCTGCTGACACTTATCCAGAAAACCCTGGGCATCCTCGCCCTCAGCACCACTGAATGTCGGAGGCTAAAGTCTACTAAACCTCTCCAGCCTACGCGGCTTATCATCTGGCATAGCTGGAACCACGAAGTCCCGAACTGGGGCAATCGGCTGGGCTGGAACCGCCCCTAGTGTCTGATGGCCCTGAGTAGCCTGCTTAGGTGTCCGGGCAACTGGAGTCTGACTACCTCCCCCGTCCTGAGAAGTAGCGGCAACTTCCTGAGCAAGGGTGGTACACACAGTCAAGATCTGAGCCAAGGTCTCCTGACTGCCGGTGCCTGAGCTTATCTCGCCGGAGCATCTGCGACGGGAATCTGATCCTGAACAGTAAGGGGATCAACTGTCACTGCCCTGGCTGCTGCATGGGCTGGCCCCTACCTCTACCACGGCCACGACCTCTCGCTGGTCTTTCTGGTGGATGATCACCCTGATCGGTAGAGCGAGTCCTCACCATCTGTGAGAGAATGAAACAATAGAAGTTTAGATTTCCAAAATCAACAAAATGGCACAACAAAATTCAAGAAAAAAGAGATTGTTCCTAAGGGTTCTGCAACCTCTTGAAGATAAGTACAGACGTCTCCATACAGATCCGCAAGATTCTACTAAACCTGCTCATGACCGTTGAGTCCTATGTAACCTAGGCTTTGATACCAACTTGTCACAACCCCAAATCCTAAGCCGGCCATGATGGCGCCTGTTTTTACCCCATATTTTCGTACGTGGAAGTACGCCATAAGTAAATTGATATATGATCATAAATGAGATGTTACGTACCACATTTTCATACGTTGAGGTGTGATCGTAAGTTAATCGACGTAACTTCGGGAATGAGATTTATTTCGGGATTATAAAGTATTTGTTACATCTCACACTTTTGTACGTTAAGTTTTGTCCTTCAGTTAATCCACGTAGATTTGGGGATGAGATTATTTTGAGGTTAACGTATGTCTGCTATTTATAACAAGCGACAAGTAAGTGTCATGAAGGAGAAAGGGTATATAAATTAAAGAAAACGAGTTCTGTTGAAGATACCCGATACTTATGGACTAGTACCATACAAGGTACCATATGATCGTGATAGTATGTTATATAAAGTGTATTAAAGGTGAGTAGTATTTTAAGTAAGTTAGAGATAATTCTTAATTATGTGGGCAATTAATTATTATCTTTTTGTGGAAGATTAATTAAGATCTTGGAATAATCAAATATTTTGGATAACTTAGCCCCCAAAACAAGGCAGCCCCTCCAATATTCCATTAGTGACTCTTAATTCAATTTGCAAGGTGTCAATATGTAGAGACTTAGCACCTTATCTCATTTGGTTAAGAGATAAATGTAACCATAAACCAAGAATCATTCCATTCGGTTCCTTTACAAGTTTAGGCATGCAGTGCAAGTTAGTTGTGTGTTCCTTGAGTTTTCTCAAAGTTGTACGTGAAATCATTCCACATACAATACAGCTAGCTATCCGTCCATGTACTCTCATATTGAGAAGCACTTCTTGTCCCCAACGTTCTCGGATTGTATAGGTCGATTCCAGTACCTAATTTAACCACCAAAAAGTTGATCAAGTACAGTTTATAATTTTAACTAGTAAGACACATATGATTGAGAAGAAATTATAGGTTCAGTAATCCCTTTCTATTGATAAGAGTTATGGTCTCGTCATCTAAGGGAGTACGGTACAATATTTCTCAAGAATACTGTAAGGATTTTTTCCTACTTTGATCCGGGAAAAAGACATATGTTAGAGAGATTGTCCAGAGAACCGACTCAGGTATGTTAAGGCTATCCCTTCTTTCTTTTGGCATGATCCATGCGATACGAACGAAAAGTGCAAATGCACAAATTCCATAAATGACTCTATTCATAGAAGTATGAGAGATATCTATGTTCTTCAATTTCCATGTGTCATAATATTTTATCATTTGTTCATGGGTCTCAGAAAAATATGAAAGTTGAAAAGGGTTTACTTTATGATATTACTCAAAGGCAAAATGGTCTTATGAAGCTCCGAAAGATTTTATTAATGTACTTTTCATGCATTGCATTCATGTGCATTGACCCATGACTCAGATAGCGTTATATATGCGTATTTATGTAAATATATGTATATGGGATATAGGAAAAGGTTACAGCATTATATACGCACCACCACCTGATCAGCTGGTATATGATGATGACATTGCCCATAGTGGCTGAAATATGATTCAAACGGTGTTATATACGCATATATATGTATGTATATTCAAACGACGTTATATACACGTATATATTTATGTATATATATGTATATGGGATATGGGAAAGGTTAAGACGTTATATATGCACCACCACCTAATCAGCTGGTATATGATGATGTTGCCCACAGTGGCCGATATGATATGATGGGATGCCCTCAGAGGCTGATGATGCTATGAAACATGTATCTATGCACGACATGACATTCATACGCATATGTATGACGCTAAAATTAATTTATGATTTACAAAGTTATTCAGGCTTACAGGTTGAGTCATGTACTCTATATTTCTTCCATGTTTCTTATGTACATATTTATGTGACCTACATACTCGGTAAATTATTCGTGCTGACGTCCCTTTTGCCTGGGGACGCTGCGTTTCATGCCCGCAGGTCCTGATAGACAGGTCGAGAGCCATCCAAGTAGGTTATCAACTCAGCGGAAGATGTTGGTGCGCTCCATTTGCTTCGGAGTCGCTTGTTTGGTTAGTATGATTTAGACATGTATTATTTGGTATGGAGGGACTCTGTCCCGACCTTTACGATATTTATGTACTCTTAGAGTCTTGTAGACATATGTCGTGTACGTGAAAGATTGTACGGCCTTGTCGGCCTATGTTTTGAGTTTATAAATGATTATGTTGGCCTATTAGGCTCGTATGTCACGTGTATATGATGATGTAATAAGAAATATACGTTACGTTGGTGTTCGGTTGTGTAAGGTACCGGGTGCCCATCGCGACCCATCGTTTTGGGTCGTGACAAAAGTGGTATCAGAGCAGTTCTGTCCTAGGGAGTCTACAAGCCGTGTCTAGTAGAGTCTCGTTTATGAGTGTGTCGTGCACCACACTTATAAGCAGGAGGCTACAGGGCATCTAGGATTGTCACTCTTTCTTCTTACTCTAGATCGTGTGGTAGAGCTCACTTATAAGAATTCAAATTTGTATGATGCCTACGATAAGTAAATGTGAGGTTTTTAGCAGATCATGGGTGTACTGAAAGATGTGCAAGCTTTTTGATAAGGATCCCTAAGGCAAGAATGTCTATCCACTCTTACGGTGAGGAATAAGAGAATCAGAAGGTAGGTACAAGCTTCAACAAATAGAAGAAGCAAGGTAAAGAAGGGTACGAGGTACCTAATTAGTAGAGATGAACATTACCTACAATACATGTAGAGAAAAATAACCTTTTTGAGTTACCTTCATTAATAACAGAGGTATGTAAAATTGGCCGCACCTATCTCAGTAATGCCCTATGGGGGTTAACAGGTGTAGTTTAAGAAAAGGACGGAACCTCAAAATCCGGTTGGGGTTAGAGTAACCCAAAAATGGTGAATGGATTATTTGTATTAGTTGACATTTCCAAAGAATATTACAGATGTGCTAATAAATCTCCTTGTAAGACACCCAGGTGATGCAATCTAGGATATTACAATTAGATGTGAATACTAGCATGATAAAAAAAAATATTTCGAAGATAGGCACTGAAATGCCTGGAAAGGATAAATATTACCTTAGTGTGACTCTCGTCCCTAGTAGAGCAAGGACGTTGAGCAACTTGAAGAGCCACTGGATGGAGCAAAGGGAAGCTGAAAGCAAAAGAATGTCTTGTTCGAGTTTTCAGAATAAAGTGGTAAGCATAAATGTTAGCAGGAAATAAGAAAATAGTTAATGATGCATTATGAGTATGATATGATACGTGGATGACAATGGTAGATCAAAAAGATGACAGTATTACAGAATCTATAGTCAAGTAAAGGAAAAGACAAGAGGTGATATGCTTTGAGACAACAAAAGAGTATAGTCCATGAACTCATATCCTCATTTCAAGAAACAAGTTCGTGACTCCAGTGCGACTACCTGAAGGAAAATTTAAAACCCCTGAATAATAAAAACCAAGATGGATTGGTGAACAAGATAAACTAAACATAAATTAGGGAGTGAGTGATTTGATAATAGTCGACCTCATGAGAATTTCAGATTTCATTCCAGAGGTAGCAGAATAGACAACAGAAGAAGATTCAGGAGAAGATCAGAGAATGGTCATTCTAGAAGATGCTTCCCTAAAGCAAGTAATGTAAGCAAAGTTAAGCTTAAGGGACTATGGGTACCAGTTACATTAAGTGTCACCCTCGCGAATAGGGAATTTTGTTATCCTTGATACAGAAGGATTATCGTAAGGCAAGTAAGGGTCATTGGTGATGTGAAAGGACGCCAAAGATGAAGAGGAAAAACATCTATAGGCTGGTCGTCATAGCTTCAAGTCTTAGTACACCCCTAAAGGGGGGAATATGGAATAATGTGGCATTAAGTCAGAATTAAGTGGTTCTAGTGACTATTGAATGGTAAAGGAAGAATGCAGTAAATGAAAGATGAATGAGATGGCACTTATCCAAATCTTACAGATACGCTACGATTCAAGAATATTGTGCAAGAACGACGTCAAGGAGAGGAAGTAAAGGTTCCTGCCCGAGCTGTTATTAATAAATAAGGAGCCAGTGTGAGACATAAGTTAAGACGAAGGAAATAACCTAAGAAAGATTACAAGGAATGTTGATATGAGAATGGGCCAATGAGTAGTTAGTAATTGGTCAAGAAGATCCCAGTTATGGCTAAACAAGAGGTTACAGACGAGTCATCAGATCGTGTAAGATAAATATAGTAGAACCCAACATGGAGAATTCAGCCTCGAAGAATATCATTATAATACTCAAAGATATATATTCAAACAAGAGTCGGGGTAGTTAAAGATACGGTATGAGCGTTACGGGGATAAAAGAGTGTCACTGGGAAGAGAGTCAAAATATCAAGTTCAGAAGCAACCCTGTAAGCACAAAGGCGTGAAGGTAAGTAACCACGGATAATTATAGGTGAGGAAGGACATCAATAATTTTGTCGAGGATACGAACTAATAAGCTCATAGCTTTACAATGAAAGACTAGCTGAGGAAGTAAGGAAGAAGGCTTCAAACTAAGCTCAGTAACCTAAGGAGAAAATGGTCATATAACAATAGTCTCACAACAACATTGTAAGAACTCCAAAGGAAAGTAGCACCTACTGTGGCTAATGAACGGGGAGTAAAATTAAAAGTAATATTCGAGATGATATGAGTTAAAAGAGAACCCCGACATATGTAGGAACTAAGATAAGCTAAGTATGTATGCAACAAGGGGGCAGAAAGACCAGGAACAGTGATAGCTTATGCTAAAGAAAGCTAAGAAGGAACGAAAGGAATTATTCGATCAATGATCCCAAGTTATTTACGTTATGAACACACTTAAGAGTTCGAAGTATAATCCATGCAGCATATATGTTGGCAATCATGCAGTCCTAGAAGAAGGATTGAATTGTTAGGAGATTATATCCTGAATATTCCATAGCGCCCATGAAGGGTTGAAGTAATACCATGAGACACAAATAGGGAGATGGCTTAAGACTACATAAAGGCTGATCACAAAGATGAGGAAACTAAAGAGTTACATCAACGAAGTAAATCAGGAGTCTGATTATTAGACCTAGAAAACTATAAAAATCGTGATTGAGAATAATGCAGAATTAGTCTTAATATCAAACAAGAGAGATAGTACAACATCCATATTCTATAACGGCCTACGATAAAGAAAGTTAGAAGAAGTACTAGCCTCATAAAAAGTCAGTATGAATCTCCCACCGAATTGTATAGGCACCATAGGTGCAAGTATTATAATAGAAGTTCAAGTTATGGACGTGAAGTATACCTATGTGGGAGGGAGGTCATTAAAGAAATAAAAGATACAATGCAAGATTTTAAGGTGGTAAGGTAAAAGTGAACAACATACGAGATACTCAAATGTAGAAGATTGTGAATAGTCCATACTTCGGATAAAAGGCTAGAAGCACGGTGATTTAGTATCCAGGAAGGATACCGGTTCCATTAGTGGCATATCTTCCAGCCTATGGTTTCTAGGTATCAAGAGGTCTAGTTAAAAGAGTAACGAAGAGTCTGAGATGATACGATGTCTTGCTTAGCGTTCCAGAATAACATAAGGAAATCTAGGGTGCAAGCAAGTTGAAGGAAAGTTGTGAGCAGTATAAATAGATATGTATGGATCGCAGGCTAAAGTATGGTAGAGCGACAAGATTGTAGGAAGACAGGAGTAAGGATAAGAAAGGGCAAATGAGAAGGTGACGAAAATAGATAAGCCCTCCGGATTAAGCCCACGAAAATGAGGAGAGAGCTATGAGTTATAAGAATGATAAGTGCATCAGTCAACATTCAGGACGAATATTCCAAAGAGGGGAATGATGTTACACCCCATATTTTTGTACGTGGAAGTACGCCATAAGTAAATTGATATAAGATCAGAAATGAGATGTTACGTACTACATTTTCGTATGTTGAAGTTTCATCATAAGTTAATCAACGTAAGTTCGGGAATGAGATTTATTTTGGGATTATAAAGTATTTGTTACATCTCACGCTTTTGTACGTTAAGTTTTGTCTTTTAGTTAATCCACGTAGATTCAGGGATGAGATTATTTTGAGATTAACGTATGTCTGCTATTTATAACAAGCGACAAGTAAGTGTCATGAAGGAGAAAGGGTACACAAATTAAAGAAAACGAGTTCTGTTGAAGGTGGCCGATTTGGGATAAAATACGGGCCGAGTTATAATACCCGATACTTATGGACTAGTACCATATGATCGTGATAGTATGTTATATAAAGAATAATAAAGGTGAGTAGTATTTTAAGTAAGTTAGAGATAATTCTTAATTATGTGGGCAATTAATGATTATCTTTTTGTGGAAGATTAATTAATATCTTGGAATAATAAAATATTTTGGATAACTTAGCCCCTAAAACGTGGCAGCCCCCCAATATTCCATTAGTGACGCTTAATTTACTTTGCAAGGTGTCAATATGTAGCTTAGCACCTTATCTCATTTGGTTAAGAGATAAATGTAACCATAAACCAAGAATCATTCCATTCGGTTCCTTTACAAGTTTAGGAATGCAGTGCAAGTTAGTTGTGTGTTCCTTGAGCTTTCTCAAAGTTGTACTGTGAAATCATTCCACATACAATACAGCTAGCTATCCGTCTATGTACTCTCAAATTGAGAAGCACTTCTTGTCCCCCAACATTCTCGGATTGTATATGTCGATTCCAGTACCTAATTTAACCACCGAAAAGTTGATCAAGTACAATTTATAATTTTAACTAGTAAGACACATGATTGAGAAGAAATTATAGGTTCAATAATCCATTTCTATTGGTAAGAGTTAGGGTCTCATCATCTAAGGGAGTACGGTACAATCTTTCTCAAGAATAATGTAAGGATTTTTCCCTACTTTGATCCGGAAAAAAGACATATGTTAGAGGGATTGTCCAGAGAACCGACTCAGGTATGTTAAGGCTATCCCTTCTTTCTTTTGGCATGATCCATGCGATACGAACGAAACGTGCAAATGCACAAATTCCATAAATGTCTCTATTCATAGAAGTATTAGAGATATCTATGTTCTTGAATTTCCATGTGTCATAATATTTTATCATATGTTCATGGGTCTCAGAAAAATATGAAAGTTGAAAAGAGTTTACTTTATGATATTACTCAAAGGCAAAATGGTCTTATGAAGCTCCGGGAGATTTTATTAACGTACTTTTCATGCATTGCATTCATGTGCATTGACCCATGACTCAGACGGCGTTATATACGCGTATTTATGTAAATATATGTATATGGGATATGGTAAAAGGTTACGGCGTTATATACGCACCACTACCTGATCAGCTGGTATATGATGATGACGTTGCCCACAATGGCTGAAATATGATTCAAACGGCGTTATATAAGCGTATATATGTATGTATATTCAAACAACGTTATATACACATATATATATGTATGTATATATATATATATATATATATATATATATATATATATATATATATATATATATATATATATATATATATATATATATGGGATATGGGAAAGGTTACGGCGTTATATATGCACCACCACCTAATCACCTGGTATATGATGATGATATTGCCCACAGTGGATGATATGATATGATGGGATGCCCTTAGAGGCTGATGATGCTATGAAACATGTACCTATGCACGACATGACATTCATACGCATATGCATGACGCTAAAAGTAATTTATGATTTACAAATTTATTCAGGCTTACAGGTTGAGTCATGTACTCTATATTTCTTCCATGTTTCTTATGTACATATTTATGTGACTTACATACTTGGTACATTATTCGTGCTGACGTCCCTTTTGCCTGGGACGCTGCGTTTCATGCCCGCAGATCCTGATAGACAGGTCGAGAGCCATCCAAGTAGGTTATCAACTCAGCGGAAGATGTTGGTGCGCTCCATTTGCTTCGGAGTCGCTTGTTTGGTTAGTATGATTTAGACATGTATTATTTGGTATGGAGGGACTCTGTCCCGACCTTTACGATATTTATGTACTCTTAGAGTCTTGTAGACATATGTCGTGTACGTGAAAGATTGTACGGCCTTGTCGGCCTATGTTTTGAGTTTATAAATAATTATGTTGGCCTATTAGGCTCGTATGTCACGTGTATATGATGATGCAATAGGAAAGATACGTTACGTCGTTGCTCAGTTGAGTAAGGTACCGGGGGCCCGTCGCGGCGCATCGATTTGGTTCGTGACAGCGCCTATCATGGAACTAGGCTAGCCAACCATTTCAGACTATCATAATATTTCATAATTTCCCCAAAATTAGCAGATTTTAAAACAGCAACATGAGATGAACAATTTATACATTTCTCCAAAACCTGGAGTCAACTGTCATGAGCATCTAAGACTGTAAATACAATGTACAATATAGTGACTTGCTACACAAAAGTCTGAGGTACAAAAGACAAAAAAAAAACTATGATCTGAGGGAAGGAAAAGAGGTGAGATGGGGACGCTGAACAACTACCTCAATCCTCGAACAACTCCAAGCTCGTCCGGAAATCAACTTGTGAGGTGGTTCGGTACCTGGATCTGCACACAGAGGTGCAAGGAGTAACGTGAGTACGCCAACTCAATAAGTAATCAAAGTAACTAAAAACTTGAGTGTAGTGACGAGCATTTAAATCATGTAAATCAATATAATTAATAACAGTGGAATGAATAAATCAAGTCAGAAATCTACAATTTCGAATATTTCATAAAACTGCGGTTTTCATTTAAAAATCTCGTATAAAAACATTTATCCAACCTTCAGTATCAGAGGCTCAGTGTAAAGAAGAGTGAAAACAAAACATTTATAAAATATAAGCCCCTCGGGCACAGTGTCACTCACAATAAAGCCTCTCGAGCAAGCCGCTCAGTCCCTCGTGACTCCACTATCAGTATCTCATGCTCTCACGTAAACACCCGTACTCAGCAAGTACCATGAATACACACAACTACTGCGGGGGGAATCCCGCTCCACTACATATACATATATATATATATATATATATATATATATATATATATATATATATATATGTCTATACTTCTGCGGCGTGCAGCCCGATCCTTATAACATACGCTGCGGCGTGCAGCTCGATCCATATAATAGTTGACAGCGCTCACTGGGGGTGTACAGACTCCTGGAGAAGCTCCTTCAGCCCAAGCGCTATATCTACTGCGGCGTGCAGCCCGATCCATATATATATAATATATATTGTTGCGGCGTGCAACCCGATCCATATGTAATATATAACATATATATTGTTGTGGCGTGCAATCCCGTCCCATAACTATCCTCACATACTCGATGCTCGGCCTAACATATAAATATTGCTGCGGCGTGCAACCCGATCCATAACTATCCTCACTTAATAGGCTCTCGGCCTGACTCAGTCATCCTCACAAGCCACTTTGGCAATTCATCCCAACTCACGAGACTTAGCCCAAAATACTTTTTAGAGTTTTCAAAGTAGTGTTATAACAGTGAAAATAACAACAAGTAGGAAACATGACTGAGTTCACAATTGTTCTATCAGGATAGGGGTAGAATAGTGTAAAAGTACCCCTGAGGGTCTAAACAGGTCGGCACAATGCCCCAAACGTGGCTCACAGCCCATAAACCAGTATAAATTTCTAAAGTACAGGATATCATAAGGTTCCAAATCGAATACGCGGTTTAATAGTCGCTACGGGATGGACCAGGTCACAATCCCTATCGGTGCACGCCCCCACGCTCGTCACTTAGCATGTGTGTCACCTCATTTACCCAAACAATATCAAATACTGAGGTGTCATACCCTCAGGTTTAGAGTTACAATCGTTACTTACCTCAAAACAGCCCAAAAGCTACTCCGCGATGCGCTTTCCCCTCGAATTGGCTCCCAAATGCTCCGAATATAACCAAAACCATATTAACATCATCAATATACACTAAAGGAAAAAAACCCAATCGAAAACTATCAATTTAGACACAATTCTCGAAATTCGGCCAAACTCGAGCCCCGGGCGCACGTCTCGGAATTTGATAAAATTTACCTCACTAGAATCCTCGTCCTCCCACGATTATACACATACCAAGAACACCAAAATCGGACCACAATTTCCCACTCAAATCATCGAAAGAATTTTCCAATTCTCATGCACCTAATCTCCCCAATTTTGGGTTTAAATTCAACAAATTTCCCGTTTAATTACTTAGAAAACGACATAGAAACGAGTTATGAAGTTTGAAAACCTTACCTCCAATTGATTCCCTTTGATTTACTCTTCAAACCCTCTCAAAGGGCTCCCAACTCGTTCAATAATGGAGGAAAAATGAACTCATCTCGCAAAAATGGCCTTTTAAAACATTCTGCCCGGCACTATAATTTCTTTCAGTTCGATTGCGACTCCAGCCACGCGATTGCAATGCACAACCTAGACCACCCTACGCGTTCGTATACCAACACACGCGATCACATAGAACAAATATCCATCCCACACACGCGCCTCAGAACCTCTTTGCGATTGCACAAAAGGCCACGCGATCGCACTGCTTCACCTGCCCAACCTATGTGATCGCAATCCTTATTATGCGATCGCATAGAACAAATTGCCTGCCCCAAATTTTTACTCTACGCGATCGTGGATGAATCCACGCGATCGCAGTGAAGAAATCACTGCTGCTAAAACACAAGGAAAACAACAGATCCTTAAGACCAAAAATGCCCTTTTGAGCATCCGAAACACACCCGAGGGCCTCGGGACCTCAACCAATCCTACCAACACACCCCATAACATCATTGAAACTTAGTTGAGCGTTCGAAATACAAAAAAACACCAAAATTACATCAAATTCAAGCCTATGAACTTTGAAACTTCTAAATTTCGCCAATGATTCCAAAACCAACCAAAACACGTCCGATTGACCTGAAAATTTGCACACATATCCAAAATGACATTATGAACCTGTTCCAACTTCTTCCATTCCGACCCCGATATCCTATTTTCCACTGCCGACCGAAAATTGCCAAAAACTAACTTTTGCCAATTCAATCCTAATTCTACACCGGACATCAAAACCTCATTCCGAACACACTCCTAAGTCCCAAATCACCTAACGAAGCTATCCGAGCCATAAAATCTTTTTTCCGAGGTCGTTTACCAATAAGTCAACTCCTAGTTGACTTTTTTAAATATTAAGCTAATTTAAGAGACTAAGTGTCTATGATACCACAACCACTCCAAACCTGAACCAACCGACCCAACACAACATAAATAGGCTAAGAAGAATATGATAAAGCAGAAATGGGAGAAACGGGGCTAATCTCACGGAACGACCGGCCGGGTCGTTACATCCTCCTCCTCTTAAACAAATTTTTGTCCTCGAACGGGTCTAGAAACATACCTGGAGTCACGAATAAGTGAGGATATCTGCTCCACATCTCCCACTCGGTCTCCCAGGTGGCATCCTTCACCGGCTGTCCTCTCCATTGAACCTTCACTGAAGCTATATCCTTAGACCTCAGCTTCCTGACATGACGACCTAAAATAGCCACTGGCTCTACCTCATATGACATATCACCCTCGAGCTGAACCATGCTGAAGTCCAAAACATGAGACGGGTCACAAACATACTTTCGGAGCATCGAAACATGGAACACCGGATGAATACTCGATAAGATGGGAGGCATGGCAAGTCTATAAGCCACCTCCCCAATCCTCTGAAGCACCTCAAATGGCCCAATGAACCTGGGACTCAGCTTTCCCCTCTTCCCGAACCTCATAACACCCTTCATAGGTGACACCTTTAACATCACCTTCTCCTCAACCATGAAAGACACATCTCGGACCTTCCGGTTTGCATAACTCTTCTGCCTAGTCTGAGTTGTGCGAAGCTGCTCCTGAATCAACTTCGCCGTACCCAACGCATTCTGAACCAAGTCTGTGCCCAATAGCCTAGCCTCGCCCGGCTCGAACAACCAACCGAAGATCTGCACCTCCTACCATATAAAGCCTCACACGGAGCCATCTAGATAATCGACTGATAACTATTATTATATGCAAACTCGCGAGTGGTAGAATCTGGTCCCATGAACCCCCAAAATCAATGACACAGGCCCGCAACATATCCTCTAAAATCTGAATAGTACGCTCCGACTACCCGTCGGTCTGAGGATGAAATGAGCTGCTCAACTCAACCTGAGTACCCAACTTTCTCTGTACGGCTCTCTAAAACTGAAATGTGAATTGAGTACCTCTGTCAGAAATGATAGAAACTGGAACCCCATGCAATCGGATAATATCCCTGATATAAATCTCAGCTAACCGCTCCGAAGAATAAGTAGTACTAATAGGAATGAAGTGTGTGGACTTGATCAACCGATCCACAATAACCCATATAGCATCAAACCTCCTCGACGTCCGTGAGAGTCCAAATACAAAGTCCATGGTGATTCACTCCCACTTCCACTCCATAATATCTAATCTCTGAAACAATCCACTTGGTCTCTGGTGCTCATACTTGACCTGCTGACAGTTGAGATGTCGAGCCACAAACTCAACAATATCTCTCTTCATTCGCCTCCACCAATAATGCTGTCTCAGATCCTGATACATCTTTGCGGCACCCGGATGGATGGAATATCGCGAACTATAGGTCTCAACAAGAATCAAATCTCGGAGTCCATTCACATTGCGCACGAAAATCCGGACATGCGTCCTCATGACCCCATCATCACCAATAACCACATCCCAGGCATCACCACGATGGACCCTGTCCTGAAGAACGAACAAGTATGGATCATCATACTGGCGTGCTTTAATCTGATCATACAGAAAAGACCTGGAGGCTATACAAGCCAATACCCGTGGGGGCTCTGATAGATCAAATCTCACCAACTGACCCGGTAAAGCCTGAACATTAAGTGCTAATGTCCGCTCTGCTACTGGAAGGTAGGCTAGACTCCCCAAACTCTCAGCTCTGCGACTCAGGGCATCGACGACTACATTGGCCTTCCCCGGATGATATAAAATAGTGAGGTCATAAGCCTTGAGAGGCTCCAACCACCTTCTCTGATGCAAATTCAGATCCTTCTGCTTAAGCATATGCTGCAAACTACGATGATTAGTGAAAATCTCACAATGCACTGCATAAAAATATTTACGCCAAATGTTCATGGCGTGGACAATAGCTGATAACTCAAGATCGTGCACTGGATAATTCTTCTCATGCACCTTCAATTGTCTGGACGCGTAGGCAATCACCCTACCATCCTGCATCAAAACCGCTCCAAGGCCAACTCTCGAGGCGTCACAGTAAACTGTATAAGAACCTGAACCCGTAGGAAAAATCAATACCGTAGCTGTAGTCAAATCTGACTTGAGCTTCTGAAAGCTCTCCTCACACTCCTCAGACCAACTGAACTGAGCACCCTTCTGGGTCAGTCTGGTCATAGGTGTTGCAATAGATGAAAATGCTTCTACAAAACGGCGATAGTACCCTGCCAAACCAAGGAAACTGCGAATCTCGGTAGCTGATGACGGTCTAGGCCAGCTCTACACTTCCTCTATCTTCTTTAGGTCAACCTGAATACCATCAGTTGACACCACGTTCCCCAAGAACGTTACTGAATCAAGCCAGAACTCACACTTCAAAAATTTTGCATACAATCTCTTCTCCCTCAAGAACTGAAGCACAACTCTCAAATGCTGCTCATGGTCCTCCCGAGATAGGGAATACACCAAGATATTGTCAATAAACACGATAACAAAAAAGTCTAGATAAGGCCGGAATACACTGTACATCAAGTGAATAAAGTCTGCTGGGGCATTGATTATCCCTAAAGACATAACCAGAAACTCATAATGACCATACCTAGTCCTAAAAGAAGTCTTCGAGATGTCGTGCCCCCGAATCTTCAACTGATGATAGCCGGAACGCAAGTGTATCTTGGAAAATACCCTGGCACCCTACAACTGATCAAACAAGTCATATATACGAGGCAAGCGATACCGGTTCTTCACCGTAACTCTGTTCAGCTACCGATAATCAATACACATATGCATAGAACCATCCTTCTTCTTTACAAACAACACCGGTGCACCCCAAGGTGACATACTAGGCCGAATGAACCCCTTATCTAGGAGTTCCTGAAGTTGCTCCTTTAATTCCTTTAGCTCAGCTGGTGCCATACGATAAGGTGGAATAGAAATAGGTTGAGGGCCTAGCACTAGGTCAATACAAAAATCAATGTCCCTATCAGGTGGCATGCCTGGCAGGTCTGCAGGAAACATGTCCGGAAAGTCACAGACCACAGGAACCGAATCAATAGAGGGAGTATCACCACTGACATCCCTCACAAAATCCAGATACTATAAACACGCCTTCTTAACCATACACTGAGCCTTCAGGTAGGAAATCACCCTGCTAGGCACATACTCAGAAGAACCTCTCCACTTAACCCTCGGACATCCTGGCATAGCTAAGGTCACGATGTTAGCATGACAATCAAGAACAACATGACACGGATATAACCAGTCCATGCCCAATATCAAATCAAAATCGACCATGCTGAGTAACAATAGGTCCAATCGGGTCTCTAGACCCCCAATAGATATCACACATGACCGATACACACGGTCCACAACAACAGTATCACCCATCAGAGTCGACACATGAACAGATGTAACTACAGAATCACAGGGCATATCCAAAAAATTGGCAAAATATGAAGAAATGTAGGAATATGTAGAACCAGGGTCAAATAAAGCCAAAGCATCTCGGCGACAAACTGAGACAATACCTGCGATCACTGCATCGGAGGCCATATAGCATCTGGCCTAGATGGAAAGACATACATATGGGCCTGACCTCCACCTGCTCCACCTCCCCCTCTAGGGCGGCCTCTAGCTGACTGACTACCACCCTTGGCTGCCTAGGTGGGTGGTGAAATAACTGGAGCTGAAGTCGAAGGCTGGCTCCTCGGATGAAATGGGCCTCCAAGAAGAAGAGGTCACTGCCTCCTCATATGCCCGAACTCTCCACACTCATAACAACTCCCTAGAGCTGGAGACGGGGACTGAAAAGAACCCTTGGCACCAGAATGGCCACTAGGAGAACCATGCATAGAAGAACCCTGAACTGATAGTGCTCGAGCTGCACTCTGGGCGAGAAGGGCACCGAATGAAGACTGGTCTGGCTGAGAACCGCGGGGACCATGTCCCGAAGATGCACCACTATAGGCTGGGCGGCCTTGTCACGACCCAAACCGATGGTCCGCAACAGGAACCCGATACCTTACTCGACCGAGTACCAATGTAACGTATCTTTCTTATTACATTATCATATACACGTGACATACGTGCCTAATAGGCCAACATAATCATTTACAAACTCAAAACATAGGCCGACAAGGTCGTACCATCTTTCACGTATACGACATATGTCTACAAGCCTCTAAGAGTACATAAATGTTATAAAGGTCGGTATAGAGTCCCGCCATACCAAACAATACTCGTCTAAATCATACTAACCAAACAAGTGACTTCGAAGAAAATGGAGCGCACCAACATCTTCCGCTGAGCTGATAGCCTACTTGGAGGGCTCTCGACCTGTCTATCAGGACCTGCAAGCATGAAACGCAGCGTCCCCGGGCAAAAGGGACGGCAGTATGAATAATGTACCGAGTATGTAAGGCACATAATGTACATAAGAAACATGGAAGAAATATAGTGTACATGACTTATTCTGTAAGTCTGAATAACTTTGTAAATCATAAATAACTTTTAGCAGCATGCATATGCGTATGA
>MDKI01178170.1:0-11078 GCA_005239505.1 Nicotiana paniculata
ATGGCACGGCATCACCCTTCGTGCTTTTACTCTCTTCCTCACTATGCAATGTACAAATGAAAGCAATGTAAATCATGGCACGACATCACCATTCATGCTTTTACTCTCTTCGTCACTACGAAATGAATAAAATTAATACACGGCATCACCCATCGTGCTTTACACTCTTCCTCACCAAAACCAACAACAAATAACAACTTGGCAAGGAATTCAACAGTGTGAAATACAGTTCATAACCACCCAACAAGGGGAAAATCAACCAAAATAATAACGTTGCCCAGCAAGGGACTCAACTATAACCAATCTCTCACGAGTACATAACTTAATGAAATGGATCCTCAACTGAGACATCATCTTACAAGTATTTAAGCAAGTATTCCCAGCAATTACACAACTTCCCAAAGAAACTACTGCGTAACACAATAAATATCGGAGTAATAACATGTAATTCACCAAAATAGACTCACGGGCATGCTTGAAAATAATGCATAGGTACTCGTCACCTCTCCTACACATTGAACATTATAAAACAAGTAGCACATACGACTCAACACCTATTCCCTCACTAAAGTTAGGCCAACCACTTACCTCGGCTCCAAGAATGCAAGTCAAGCCTCAATCACGACCTTTCCTCTCAAATACGACTCCGAAACGATAATATCTAGACATAATTGACTTAATAACATCAATAATTATTCAATAACTCAGTCCCAAAGCCTAATTTTACATTTCTCATCATTCTTAAAAAAATACCAAAATTCGACCCCGGGCCCGCTTGGTCCAAACACGAGGTTCAGACCAAAACCCGATCACCCATTCTCCCACGAGCACGAATATACAATTTGTTTTGAAATCCAACCCCAAAATGAGGTCGAATTCCCAAAAATTGGAAAAGCCCTAACTCTACCCAAAACCCCTAATTTCTACCCTTGATTTAATACTTTTAGGCCTAGAATCTGGTGGTTGGTGAAGAGAAATGAAAGGAAATGAAGTTAAGAACACTTACCTATGAAGCTATGGAGGAAAGGTCTCCCAAGGATCGCCCAAGAAGAGTGGAGAAGAAGAAGTTTGGAAAAAAATGGGTTAATCCCGTAACTATTCTGTTCTTAGGCTTCTGAAATGACTGGACGAAAATAGCCTCCACGATCGCGACAAGTGCCCTGCGATCGCGACAAGTGCCCTGCGATCGCAGAGGGTACTGGTTTATTGACTTACGCGATCGCGAGACGAAGTATGCGATCACAGAGAAAACAGGACACAAACCTACGTGATCGCGTCCTAAGGACAGTGGTCACACTGAACAATTGCTACCTAGCCCCTAACCCCACAGGAGACTTATGCGATCGCGGACGTAGTGTTATGTTCACATAGAGATTAAACCCCAAAGCTCCGTGTTCGCACCCAGCTCTTTGCGATTGCGCAGAGAAAATTAGCCACCCCGCCCAATTGCACATCGCGATCGCGTGCATTACACCACGATCGCAGAGAAGAAAAAGCTGCACACCAGATACAACCTAAAACACCAGAAATTTCCTAAGTTTAGCACCCCGACACCAATCTAAAACTCACCTGATCCCTCGGGGCTCAAAACCAAATATACACACGACTTCAAAATCATCCTAAAAACTTATTCAAGTAATAAAACCACCAAAACAACATCAAAAACAATGAATTAAACTCCAAAATCTATAGAATTTTCTCAAACTTCATAAACTTCTAAATTTTTTCCAATTTTGATCTGAAACACGTCAAACCAAGTTCGTTTCTTACCAAATTATACAGATAACTCACATAACAAATATTGAACCTGTTCCGGGCTCCGGAACCATAATACATGCCCGGTAACACAGATTTCACATCAAAGTTCATTTTCAAAAGTCTTTATTATTTTTAGAAAACAATTTTCTTTAAAAATTCATTTCTCGGACTTGGGGCCTCAGAATTCGATTCCGGGCATACGCCCAGGTCCCATATTTTCGTACGGACCCTCTGGGTCTGTTTACGAAAAATATTGACCAAAGTCAAATTTATTTAAATAATTATTATAAGAATAACATTTTACCAATTTCCCACATAACGGCTTCCTGGTTACACGCCCTGGCTGTGCACGCATATCGAGGTGAGATAAAAGGAGGCTTTCATGTCCTTGGAACATAGATTTAGTTTAAATTATACGGGATGACCTTTTGGGTCATCACAATCTCCACCTCTAAAACAAACGTTCATCCTCGAACGGACATAGAAGAATACCTGAAGCGGGAAAAAGATGGGGATATCGGCTCCGCATATCGGACTCGGACTCCAAGGTGGCTGCCTCAACAGGCTGACCTCTCTACTGAATACGAACCGAAGGATAACTCTTCGATCTCAACCGTCGCACCTGCCGATCTAAAATGGCTACCGGCTCCTCCTCATAAGACAAATCCTTGTCCAACTAGACACCACTAAAGTCAAGTACATGAGATGGATCCACAATATACCTCTGAAGCATAGATATGTGAAATAACGGATGCACGACTAACAAACTAGGTGGAAAGGCAAGTCTGTAGGCCACCTCTCCTACCTTGTCTAGAATCTCAAATGGACCAATGTACCTAGGGCTCAACTTTCCCTTCTTTTCGAATCTCATCACGCTCTTCATGGGCGACACCCGAAGAAATACCCGGTCTCCTATCATAAATGCCAAATCTCGAACTATGTGATATGCATAACTCTTCTGCCTGGACTGAGCTGTACGAAGTCTATCCTGAATGATCTTCCCCTTGTCCAAGGCATCTTGGACTAACTCAGAACCCAAAAATCTAGCCTCTCCCGACTCAAAGCATCCGACTGGAGACCGACACCACCTACCATACAACGCCTCATACGGAGCCATCTTAATGCTCGACTGATAGTTGTTGTTGTAGGCAAACTAAGCTAAAGGCAAGAATTGGTCCCATGAACCACCAAAGTCAATGACACAAGCTCGCAACATATCCTCCAAAATCTGAATAATACACTCGGACTGTCCGTCCATCTGAGGATGAAATGATGTGCTCAAATGAATCAGTGTGCCCAACCCTCGCTGAAATACTCTCCAGAAATGGGAGGTAAACTGAGTACCTCTGTCTGATATAATGGATATGGGCACACCATGCAATCTAACAATCTCTCTCATATGGATCTTTGCCAACTTCTCTTCTGAATACGAAACTGATACTGGGATGAAGTGAGCTGACTTGGTCAGCCTATCCAAAATAACCCATACTGCATCAAACATCCTCTGAGTCCGTGGGAGTCCAACTACGAAATCCATGGTGATACGCTCCCACTTCTACTCGGGAAGCTGGCTGCATCAAACCACCGGGTCTCTAGTGCTCGTACTTAACAAGCTGACAGTTCAAGCATCGAGCTACATATGCTACAATATCCTTCTTCATCCTCCGCCACCAATAATGTTGCCGTAAGTCCTGATACATCTTTGCGGCGCCCGAATGAATAGAATACCGGGAACTATGGGCCTTCTGTAGTATCAACTCACGGATACCATCAACATCATGTAAAAAAATACGACCCTGCATTCTCAAAACTCCCTCATCATCCACCGTAACCTGCTTGGCACCTCCATGCCGAACCGTATCTCTAAGAACACAAAGATGACGATCATCATACTGCCTGTCCCGAATACGATCATACAATGAAGCACGGGCCACGGTATGGGCCAACACACTGCCAGTATCAGAAACCTCCAATCTCATAAATCGGTTGGCCAAGGCCTGAACATCCAACACAAGCGATCGCTCTCCAATTGATAAATAAGCAAGACTACCCATAATGGCTGACTTCTGGCTCAAAGCATCGGCCACCACATTGGCCTTTCTCGGATGATAAAGAATGGTAATATTATAATCCTTCAGACCCTCTAACCATCTCCTCTGCCTCATGTTCTACTCCTTCTGCTTGAACAGATACTACAAGATCTTATGATCCATGAACACCTCACATGGCACACCATACAAATAATACCTCCAAATCTTTAATGCATGAACAATCGCTGCTAACTCCAAGTCATGAACTGGATAATTCTTCTCATGAACCTTCAACTGACGAGAAGCATAGTCTATGACCTGGCCATCCTGCATCAACACTGCACCAAGCCCAACCCGTGAACCATCACAATACACGGTATACGGTCCTGAACCTATGGGAAAAACTAACACTAGTGCCGTGGTCAAGGCTGTCTTGAGCTTCTGAAAGTTCGCCTCACACTCATCAGACCACCTGAACTGAGCCTTATTCTGAGTCAACCTGGTCATCGGGGTTGCGATAGATGAAAAGCCCTCCACAAATCGACGATAATAACCTTCTAAGCCCAAGAAACTCCGAATCTCTGTAGCTGAAGTGGGCCTAGGCCAATCTCTGACTGCTGAGATCTTCTTGGGATCCACATGAATACCCTCTGATGAAACCACATAGCCTAGAAATGCAACCGAACTCAACCAAAACTCACACTTGGAGAATTTGGCATATAACTGACTATCCCTTAGAGTTTGGAGGACGAATCTAAGGTGCTGCTCGTGCTCCTCTCGGCTGCGGAGAGTATATCAATATATCATCAACGAAAACAATAACGAACGAGTCCAAATATGTCCTGAACACTCGGTTCATCAATTCCATAAATGCAGCGGGGGCATTAGTCAACCCAAAAGACATCACCAAAAACTCATAGTGCCCATAAACGAGTGCGAAAGGCTGTCTTAGGGACGTCAGAATCCCTAATCCTAAACTGATGGTAACCAGATCTCAAGTCTATCTTGGATAACACTGTAGCACCCTGAAGCTGGTCATATAGATCATCAATCATCGGCAAAAGATACTTATTCTTAATAGTAACCTTATTCAACTGCCGGTAGTCAATACACATCCTCATCGAGTCATATTTCTTCTTAACAAACAACACTAGAGCACCCCAAGGAGAAACACTAGGCCTAATGAAGCCTTTATCCAAAAAATTCTGCAACTGCTCGTTCAATTCCTTCAACTCTAGCGGGGCCATACGATACGGCGGAGTAGAAATGGCCTGAGTGCCTGGAGCCAACTCAATACAAAAATCAATATCCTTGTCGGGTAGCATTCCCGGCAGGTCAGTAGGGAATACCTCTGGAAACTCATGAACCACGGGCACATACTCCATAGTAGGAACCTCAGCACTAGAATCACGAACATAGGCCAAATAAGCCAAACAACCTTTCTCGACCATGCGCCGAGCCTTCATATATGAAATAACTCTACTAGAAGAATGACTAGGAGTCCCTCTCTACTCCAAACGAGGCACCCCTGGCAAGGCCAAGGTCACTGTCTTGGCATGACAATCCAGAATAGCAAGATACAGGGATAACCAATCCATCCCCAATATAACATCAAAGTCAACCATATCAAGAAGCAAAAGATCAACATGAGTCTCCAGACCACCAATAACTACTAAGCAAGCACGGTAGACTCGATCTACCACTATAGAAACACCCACCGGGGTAGACACATGCACAACAGTACTCACAGAATCACGGGGCATACTCAAATAACGGGAAAAATATGAAGACACATAGGAGAATGTGGATCTCGGATCAAATAAAACCGAATCATCTTGGCTGCAAACTGAAATCGTACCTGTAATAACTGCATCAGAAGCCTCAGCATCAGGCTTGGCAGGAAAAGAATAGCACCGGGGCAGAGCCCTTCCAACCGAACATCTCTAGGTCTACCTGCTACGTGCTGACCGCTAGCCCTCGTGGCATGTCCTCGACCTCTATGAATCTGACCTCCACCTCTAGCACCTCGACCACCACCTCTAGCTGGCTGAGGGGGTGGGGATACTCCTGGCGCGGGAACCATAGCACGGGATCCCTGAAACTGAGAACTACCAGAAGCTCGGGGCAATACCTGGCAATGTGCCCCGAAACATCACAAGAATAACAAGACCTCTGTTGCTGTGGCTGCTGACTCTGAAACTGACTCTGTCGGCCTGAATAACCACCCTGAAAGCTCTGAAGCAGCGGTGAACTGATAGGTGCTGATGGTGCACTAATAGGAGCTGGCGGTGCACTGTGAGATACCTGGAGTGCCGAATGATAGGGTCTGGGAGGATGAGCTCTGCCGGAAGAATCTATGCCTCCAGATGAGGCGCCACTGAATCGACCAAAGTAACGGGTCCTCTTGTCAGCCCCCTAACCACCACCCTATGACAAAATCATCTCAATCCTCCTGGCTACATTGGCCGCATCCTGGAATGAAATATCAGTACCTGACTCCCTGGAAATCTGAAGTCTAATGGGCTGAGCCAAACCCTCAATAAACCTCCTCAGTCTCTCTCGATCTGTGGGGAGTATCATAATAGAATGTCGAGCTAGAGTGATGAACCTGGTCTCGTACTGAGTGACATACATAGATCCCTGCTGAAGGCGCTCAAACTGCCTCCGAAGATCCTCCCTCTGAGTAACTGGAAGGAACTTCCCCAAGAATAACTAGGAGAACTGAGCCCAAGTCAAAGGTGGAGACCCAGCTGGCTTGGTCAAGGAATAGCCTCTCCACCAAGTCTTGGCGGAACCCGAAAGACGAAAAGTAGCATAATCAACTCCATTGGACTCCACAATGCCCATGTTTCGAAGAACCTCATAACAACTGTCCAAGTAATCCTGGGGATCCTCTGATGATGCACCAGTAAATGTAGTAGGGAATAATTTGGTGAACCGATCTAGTCTCCATAGGGCATCTACTGACATAGTTGCTCCTTCCGCTACTGGTGCCACAACATCCGACTGAGCTAGTCCAGTTGTCTGAGGTGTTGGAGTCTGGAACTGAGTGGAAAACTGATCTGGTGTGTGAGTAGCATGAGTCTTGGTCCCTCCCCCAGCCTAAGAACCAACTGGTGCAGTAGGAAGAAGACTATTCTGATCCACACTCTCCATAAGTCCCACCAAGCGGACTAGAGCGTCTTGAAGCACCAGGGTAGCAATGAACCCCTCTAGGACCTGCGCTGGTCCGACTGGAACCGTCTGAGCAGGAACCTCACCGGCATAGTCTACCTGTGGGTCCTCTACTGGAGCTGCTCCTCTAGCTCTGACTCGGCCTCGACCTCTCGTAGGAGCTGTAACAGGACGATCATGCTGCTGATCGGTCACTGAGGAAGTACACGTTCTCGCCATCTGCGAGAGAGTAAAATAGAGACTCAGTTAGTAGTTAGAATTCAAATGGCACGACAGAGAATAAAAGATGTGAAGTTATTCCAAACTTTATAACCTCTGGGGATAAGTACAGACGTCTCCATACCTATCCCTCAGACTCTACCAAGTTTGTCTGTGAGTTGTGAGACCTAAGTCATATAAAAGTGAAAAAATGAACATAATTAATTAATAATAATAATGTGGCAGCTGCGAATCTGTAAATTATTATAATAATTGCCACAAAATTTCCGTGCATAATCCCCCAGAATTGGTGTCACAAAATCTCACGGATTGTATAAGATTACTACAACATGAGTCTGAAATGTACAATACAACTGTCTATGATACAAGATAAGACAGAAACGATAAGATAGAAGGTGACGCCAAGATCCTCGAACGCCTGCGGAACTACCTCGGTGTCGCCTGTATGGACTGAAGGATACTCCCTCTAACGATGTCCACTGGGTCCGGCTGCGTGATCTTCATAACATAAAGAAGTGCAGGTGTAGCATCAGTACAACTGACCCCATGCACTGAGTAAGTGCCGAGCCTAACCCCGGTGAAGTAGTTATGAGGCTAGACGCGACAACAACAACTTACCTGTACAGTTCTATAAAATTTACCAGAGAAAATAGCAAGAAATAAGCAGTATAAATGAAATAACAAGAAATAGCACGGCATCACCCTTCGTGCTTTTACTCTCTTCCTCACTATGCAATGTATAAATTAAAGCAATGTAAATCATGGCACGACATCACCCTTCATGATTTTACTCTCTTCCTCACTACGAGATGAATGAAATAAATACACGACATCACCCTTCGTGCTTTACACTCTTCCTCACCTAAACCAAGTACAAATACCAACTTGGCAAGGAATTCAACAGTGTGAAATACAGTTCATAACCACCCAGCAAGGGAAATATCAACAAAAATAATAACATTGCCTGACAAGGGACTCAACTATAACCAATCTCTCACGACTACATAACTTAATGAAATGGATCCTCAACTGAGACATCATCTTACAAGTATTTAAGCAAGTATTGCCAGCAATTAAACAACTTCCCAAGGAAACTACTGCGTAAAACAATAAATATCGGAGTAATAACATGTAATTCACAAAAATAGACTCACATGCATGCTTGACAAACAATGCATAGGTACTCGTCACCTCACCTACACATTGAACATGATAAAACAAGTAACACATACGACTCAACACCTATTCCCTCACTAAAGTTAGGCCAACCACTTACCTCGGCTCCAAGAATGCAAGTCAAGCCTCGATCACGGCTTTTCCTCTCGAATCCGACTCCGAAACGATAATATCTAGACATAATTGACTTAATAACATCAATAATTATTCAATAACTCAATCCCAAAGCCTAATTATACATTTCCCATCATTCTTCAAAAAATACCAAAATTCGACCCCGGGCCCCCTTGGTCGAAATACGAGGTTCGGACCAAAACCCGATCACCCATTCCCCCACGAGCCCGAATATACAATTTGTTTTGAAATCCAACCCCAAAATGAGGTCGAATTCTTAAAAATTGGAAAAACCCTAACTCTACCCAAAACCCCCAATTTCTACCATTTATTTCAAGCTTTAGGCTTAGAATCTAGAGATTGATGAAGAGAAATGAAAGGAAATGAAGTTAACAACCCTTACCTATGAAGCTATGGAGGAAAGGTCTTCGAAGGATCGCCCATCAAGAGTGTAGAAGAAGAAGTTTTGAAAAAAATGGGTTTAATCCTGTAAATATTCTGTTCTTAGGCTTTTGAAATTACTGGACGAAAACAGCCTCCGCGATCGCGAAAAGTGCCCTGCGTTCGCGGAGGGTACTGGATTATTGAGTTACGCGATCGCGAGACAAAGTATGCGATCGCAGAGAAAACAGGACACAAACCTATGTGATCGCGTCCTAAGGCCAGTGGTCACACTGAACAATTGCTACCTAGTCCCCAACCCCACATGAGACTTATGCGATCGCGGACGTAGTGTTGTGTTCGCATAGAGCTTAAACCCCAAAGCTCCGTGTTTGCACCCAGCTCTTTGCGATCGCGCAGAGAAAATTAGCCACCCCGCCCAATTGCACATCGCGATCGCGTGCACTACACCGCGATCGCAGAGAAGAAAAAGCTGGACACCAGATACAGCCTAAAACACCATGAAATTTCCTAAGTTTAGCACCCCGACACCAACCTAAAACTCACCCGAGCCCTCGGGGCTCAAAATCAAATATACACACAACTTTAAAATCATCCTACAGACCTATTCAAGTAATAAAACCACCAAACTAACATCAAAAACAATGAATTAAACTCCAAAATCTATAGAATTTTCTCAAACTTCATAAACTTGTAAATTTTTTCCAATTTTGATCCAAAACACGTCAAACCAAGTTCGTTTCTTACCAAATTTTACAGATAACTCACATAACACATATTGAACCTGTTCCGGGCTCCGGAACCATAATACGGGCCAAGTAACACAGATTTCACATCAAAGTTCATTTTTAAAAGTCTTTATTATTTTTAGAAAATAATTTACTTTAAAAATTCATTTCTCGGAGTTGGGACCTCGGAATTCGATTCCGGGCATACGCCTAGGTCCCATATTTTCCTACGGACGCTCCGAGACCGTCAAATCACGCGTCCAGGTCCGTTTACCAAAAATATTGACCAACATCAACTTTATTTAAATAATTATTATAAGAACATCATTTTATCAATTTTCCACATAACGGCTTCCCGACTAAACGCTCGGGCTATGCACGCATATCGAGGTTAGATAAAAGGAGGCTTTCATGTCCTCGGAACATAAATTTAGCTATAATTACACGGGATGACCTTTTGGGTCATCAAAGATTAGGCCGTTCAATCCTTTACCCAATTACTCAATGTTCGAAGCTCGGTGACTTTACAACAGTTGAAGCAGAATTTGATAGAGTACCCGGCTATTACTTGGGCCGATGTGCATAATTTATACCAATCAAAGATCTGGGTCGAAGACGATCATCTTGGGGCTCCATCGGAGTCCGTTTATCCTATCATACCCGTCGATAGAATCAAGAGAGATATTGACAGGGAACCGAGGTCGAACAGAGATGGGTACAAGCCATATAATGGAGATCGTAGAAGCAGCAGATCTGGGTGAAGTTCTATGCGAAATGAAAGGAGAAGCAATCGAGGTCAGAGCTCTTGAGGGTCCATGAGCAAGAATAGTTTCGACAGGCCTATCGGACCTAAAGAAGCACCACGATTATCGATATACAACTTTAATGTTGATGTGGCTGCCATCATATCCGCCATCGGGCACATCAAAGATACCAAATGGGCTCGACCTTTACAAACCAATCCAACCCAAAGAGATCCAAACCAAATGTGCAAATATCATGGCACTCATGGCCACAGATTGGAGGATTGTCAACAGTTAAGAGAAGAAGTAGCCCGCTTATTCAACAACGGGCATCTTCGAGAATTTCTGAGCGACTGAGCCAAGAATCATTGTAGAAACAGGGACTATAACAAAACATACCAAACCAGAAGAACCTCAACTCATTGTCAACATGATCATCGGTGGAGTCGATGTCCTTCAAGGACCGATGTTGAAACGCACTAAAGTGTCCATCACAAGGGAAAAACGGACTCGAGATTACATACGTATTCCATTTGTAACAATTTAGCCAATTTTTTAAAAAAAATTAGAAGTGCCTTTTTTCTTAAACGAAAATATATTAATTTGATTTTGAAATTTACGTTGTTTGCCTTTATGTCGAGGAAAACGAAAATATTTAAGTGATTTTGTTTATGTTACAACTCGTAGGTAAATCCATTTCACAACTCCTAGATGAAAGTTGAAAACTAATGGTT
>ML309354.1:0-21969 GCA_005239505.1 Nicotiana paniculata
ATTAGGAGTATCTCCTCTTCCTGAGTTTGCCAACCCAGATTGAAGATTTTCCATGGTGATGGTATTATTGGGAGGTGGAGTCGGCGGTGTAGGTAACGCTGCCGGTAAACCTCTCGCAAATTCTTGCAAAGCTTGGTTTACATACTCTGCAATCATTTGCTTTACACGATCTTGTTCAACAATTTGATCATTATCACCATTGTTGTTATTGGATCTTTCTGGGGATTGTTTCCTTGAACCACGTGGGGTTCCTGAAGGCGATGAAATTGGGGTTCCCCTCCTTTGCTAGTTGTTGTCATTGGAGTTTGACATAGTTGAGAGAATATTACTTGAAAAGCAAACAAAGATTATCAGATTCCCGGTAACGGAACCAATTTGTTTAACCAATGAATTAGACCCTTTGACTAAAGCTTATTTTTAAGATGAATACAGGTTACTGATAATCAAGGAAATGGATAAAAATGAATAAAAGACAATATTGCAGAAATATAGAAAAGCGAAGTCAATTATATTCGAGAATCAGATGCCTTTACAAGATGTATTCCCCTCCCTTATATAGGAGCTTCCTATAATGTATGACTCTTGCTATGGTTACTCATTAATGACTAATTATGACATTAATGAGGCGTTACAAAGGATAACGGTAATTGGGGTACGGTTACATAACGTTCGAGTAATCAATTGTGGGTCTTTGAATTTGCTCGTAACTTTGTCTAGATTCATTTTGACCGTGCCTCCTCCCTTTTTTGACCAGGTTGGGTTTCCTGTGGCTGATAAGCTCGAGGGTTTACTGAATCGTGCCTCTTTTTTCCGTACCTCTTCAAAGAATCATATCCAACTGTCGCATTTTCCTATGTCTGTATGACTGGCTGAGTTGTCAAAAGCTGGTTTACGTGTGAAAATCTTTTTTACCAATACAAGCGCATTTCATTCCTGTGGCAGTTTCCTATTCTTCGGAGAGATTGGCAGAGATCTACATTAGGGAGATTGTTCGCCTTCATGGTGTGCCTGTGTCTAATATTTTTGACCGAGGTACGTAGTTTACCTCGCATTTCTGGAGGGCAGCTCAGGGTGAGTTGGGCACGAGGGTTGAGTTGAGCACAACATTTCATCTTCAGACGGACGGACAGTCCGAGCGTACTATTCAGATTTTGGAGGATATGCTACGAGCCTGTGTCATTGACTTTGGAGGCTCTTGGGATCTGTTCTTGCTGTTAGCTGAGTTTGCCTACAACAATAGCTATCAGTCGAGCATTCAGATGGCTCCTTATGAGGCATTATATGGTAGGTGGTGCCGGTCGCTGGTTGGGTGGTTTGAGCCGTGAGAGGCTCGGTTGTTGGGTACAGAGTTAGTGCAGGATGCCTTGGATAAGGTTAAAATCATTCAGGATAGACTTCGTACAGATCAGTCCAGGCAGAAGAGTTATGCCAACCGCAGAGTTCATGATTTGGCATTCATGGTTGGGGAGCGGGTATTGCTTCGGGTATCGCCCATGAAGGGCGTGATGAGATTCGGGAAGAAGGGCAAGTTAAGCCCTAGATTCATTGGTCCATTTGAGATTCTTGACAGAGTGGGAGAGGTGGCCTACAGACTTGCGTTGCCGTCGAATTTATCACCTGTATCCGGTGTTTCATGTGTCTATGCTTCAGAAGTACCACACAGATCCAACCCATGTGTTAGATTTCAGCAGTGTCCAGTTGGACAAGGATTTGACCTATGAGGAGGAGCCGGTAGCCATATTAGAACGGCAAGTTCGTCAGTTGAGATCGAAGAGTTATCCTTCAGTTCATGTCCAGTGGAGAGGTCAGCCTGCCGAGGCAGCTACCTGGGAGTCGGAGTCCGATATGCGGAGCCGCTATCCCCATATTTTCCCTGATTCAAGTACTTTTCTATGTCCATTCGAGGACGAACGGTTGTTTTAGAGGTGGAGAATGTGATGACCCAAAAGGTCATCCCTTGTTTTATAAGTCAAAAGGTATTCCGAGGCCTTGACAACCTCCTTTTATCTCACCTCGTTTTACGTGTGCAGCCCGAGCGTATATCCAGGAAGCTTCTATGTGAAAAACTGAGAAAAATGCTAAATTGGCCTTAATATTAAATTTAAGTTGACTTCGGTCAGTATTTTGGGTAAACAGACTAGGACCCGTGATTCGACGGTCCCGTAGGGTCTGTAGGAAAATATGGGACTTGGGCGTATGCCTGTAATCAAATTCTGAGGTCCCAAGCCCGAGAAATGAATCTTTGAAAGAAATTGTTTTACTGAAAATATAAGAGTTTTTGGAAATTTGGTTATATTTGAAATTTATGGTATCAAGCTCGTATTTTGGTTCCGGAGCCCGGTACAGGTTCAATGTGATGTTGGAGTTGTGTCTGTAAAATTTGATAAGAAACGTATGTCATTTGACGTGATTCGGACACGTAGTTGTGAAATTTGATACTTTGGAAGTTTTAGAATTTTTCTTGGATTTTAATGCTAAATTCGTTGTTTAAGATGTTAATTTGGCGATTTGATCGCACGAGTAAGTCCGTAGGATGTTTTTGAGGTTGTGTACATATTTGGTTTGGAGCCCCGAGGCTCAGGTGAATTTCGGGTATGTTTCGGGGTGTTTAGAGTTGAAGAATCACTGCTGGTGCACAGTTCTGGTGTGCCCGCACCTGCAAGCCTTGGGCCACATGTGCGAGACCGCAGTTGCAGATCCCCAGCCACAGGTGCGGTCCAGCTCCAGTTAGCCCAATTCCTCAGGTGCGACAAAATCTCTGTAGAAGCGGTTCCGCAGATGCGGATGCACCTCTGCAGGTGCGGCCCCCAGTGGCCTTGCCCATTTCCGCAGGTGCGATAGATTTTCCGCACCTGCACTTGCAGGAAGTGTGTTTAAGTTAGATGCTTCACCCGATTTTTTCATTTTCATTTCTTCACCAAAATAGGAGACCAAGGGCAATTTTCTCAAGAGAGTTTCTTCCCAAATCATAGGTAAGTGACCCCTAACTAGTTTCTTTCAATTTTCTAGTGATTTTCATCAACTTTTATCAAGAATTCTAGGGTTTTAATGGTAGAAAATTGGGGATTTAGGTAGAGTTAGGGCTTTTTGAATAATTAGAATTTAAACCTCATTTTGAGGTTGGATTTCGAAACTAATTACATATTCGGGCTCGTGGGTGAATGGGTGATCGGGTTTTGGTCCGAACCTCGTGTTTTGACCAAGTGGGCCCGGGATCGATTTTTGACTTTTTGGGAAGAATGATGTAAAACCTATAATTAAGCGTTGGGATGGAATTGTGGCATTTATTGATGTTATTGATTTGAATATGTCTAGATACAAGTGAATTGGAGTCAAATTCAAAAGGGAAAGCGGTAATCAAGGCTTGAGTACCTATACGTTGGTGTCAAGCATGCCCGTGAGTCGAATATTGTGATCCATGTGGTTTTCGTTAAGTAATACTTGAGTTTCACTTTATTGTTATCATGTTGGTGGAAATTCCTTGATATTGAATAGTGTTGAGTATTAGTTTCAGTCGAATATTTTTATGTGAAGCTATGCACTAAGTGAGATTGGATATAGCTGTTGACTCCCTTGCCGGGATGGTATTAATTCTACTGTTGACTCCCTTGCCGGGAGGTTATGGTTTATTTCCATTTACTCCGTTATATTGTTCCTTGTTGGATTGCTATCATTTGATGTGTTTTGGTGAGGAAGAGTGTAAAAGCACGAAGGGTGATGCCGTGCGTGGGATTTTGAGTGAATGCTAATGCACGAAGGGTGATGCCGTGCCAATATTATGAGAGATAATGCACGAAGGATAATGCCGCGCCATGATATTGTGAGGTAAAAACACGAAGGGCGATGCCGTGCCGAATATATTGATTCTGATGGTGAGGACGAGAGTAAAAGCACGAAGGGTGATGCCGTGCACTTGTTTTCATATTACTATTCCGTTGCTTAAATTGATATCTAAATTGTGACTTACCTCGTTACTTTCATTAATTGATATCTCCTCCCCTCAACATGTTCCCCTTTTGCCTTATGATTAACTGTCTATTTCTCGTTGTATTATTTTAAACTGCACAGGTTGACTTTGGTTGTCGTGTCCTAGCCTCATCACTACTTCGCCGAGGTTAGACTCGGCACTTACTCAGTACATGGGGTCGGTTGTGCTGATGCTACACTCTGCACTTTTGTGTAGATCCCGGTGTAGGACCCTACAGACCATAGATCGAGGTTGCTGCCTTCAGTCCAATGGAGACCCCGAGGTAGTCCTGCAGACGTCCGCAGGCCTTGGAGTCCCTTCCTACTTATTTTCTTGTATTCTGTTCAAGTTACTTCAGAAGCAGATGTACTTATTTCATTCAGACTGTTATGTGTATTATTCATAGACAGTTCATGAGTTTGTGACTCCAAAGTTCTGGGATTGTTTTTTTTTTTTGTGAAAGTTCGTAAAGGCATACATTGAGCTTATATACCTTGCTCAATTTTGTACTTCTATCTATGTTAGTGTTGTCTTTTCACATGCTATTTGGTAATAATAAAGGAATAAGATAATTGAATATTTACGTTGGCTTGCCTAGCGGGTTCAACGTTAGGCTCCATCACGGTCCCGACAGTGAGAAATTTGGGTCGTGACACTTAAGCAGTTGATTGTTGAGTATTTTAAACTTCCTTATAAGCTACGAATCGCTAGTACTACAGTAACAATTGTTGCTATTTCAAATTGTGACTGGAGGGGAAGAGATTAATCTTCATACGCTTGGCTGTCGTATGAATAATAGCAATATTGTAAAAAAACAAAAAATTCTCATTTGTTACCATGTTGGAAACTGTAACGCTTTTTCCTTGTGGATCCGCTTCACCTTCATACATATTTGGTGATTTTGCTAGAGCTTTACCTGACCAAGTTAAATCTTTGACCTTCAAAATTTTATCTTATGAGGTATTACTTTTAACTTTGTCTTGGCTTCTCAAAGTTTTCAATATTTCTCTTTTTGATGACCCTAATCACTTTAGTTTCCCCCCCCCCCTTATATTCTTCATTTCAGTTAAGAACTTTCCTAACAGAGATGAAGATGTTCAGAAATCTTAGGAAAATAAGCTTGATACTTATGCCGGTAGATGACTCTGAGATAGTCAAACTGTTTAACCAAAGAATTAGATACTTTGGCTAAAGCTATTTCTAGGATGAACACGGGTTACTGATAATCAAAGAAATAGAGAAAAACGAGTAATAGACAATATTGCAGAAATATAGAAAAGCAAAGTAGATTGTATTCGAGAATCAGATGCCTTTACAAGCTGTATTCCCCTCCCTTATATAGGAGATTCCTTGATATAACGTACAAGTCTTACTATGGTTTACCATTAATGACTAATCATGACATTAATGGGGCTTTACAAAGGATAACGGTAATTGGGGTACGGTTACATAACGTACGAGTAATTAATTGTGGGTTCTTGAATCTGCCCGTAGCTTTGTCCAGATTCATTCTGACCGTGTCTCTTCCTTTTTTTGATCAGGTTGAGTTTCCCGTGGCTGATGAGCTCGAACGTTTATTGAATCGTGCCTTTTTGTTCCGTACCTCTTCAAAGAATCACATCCAGTTGTCGCGTTATCCTGTGTCCACATAAATGGATGAGTTGTCAAGAGTTGGCTTACGTGTGAAACTCTTTTTTACCAATACAGATAGTCCCCCCACTTACCATATATTTATCGATTAATATTTGGTAAGTGGATAATCACTTATGGCGAGAATATTTTGCCGATGCTTTACCTCGAAACATTGTATCCTTCTCTGAACCATAGGCGTCTTTTGTCACTTCCATTTAATGCTCATACCACGTGTCCTTCTCGGATTGGTTCTGCATTTACTCGGCACCTTTTAGGGCTTTTTGCGGCTGTGTCAGTCCCGAAGTGACACCTTCAATTATGAATTTTCATCATTATTTTTCTTTTTTTCCATGTTTGACGGTTGTCCTCAAGTATAAATACCTTTCTTCTTTTCTTTGCTTCCACGAAACACTTTCTAACTTTGTCTTTTGTAAAGAACTTTCTTCTTGCCTTTGTAAACATGTCTTCTTCAAATCAACCTCAGGGAGTAATAGATATTGAAAATTTAACGCCATCTTCTGCTCCGACTAGGATTCAGAGGGGTGGTAGACTTAGGAGTCTAGGATCCACTCCTTCGAGAGGCTCCTCTTCTTCTCAGATAGTTCCCCCTCCTTCCGCTAGGTCTCTAGTTTCTCCGAGGTTTAGGGCTTCTCGGTCTTTGTCTAGAGGTAGAGGTGAACGCCTTCGTGAACCTGGAGTTGATGAAATTGTTCCTGTTGAGTTTGTCTTTGCTAGAGATAATCAAGTTCTTGTAGACCAATCTTTTTCCCTTGAGAGTGTTGAAAGGTATCCAATGTTTATAACTGAGGGTCAGATTTCCCATGTTCGTAGGGAGTGTTTTTGGAGGCCTGATTTCCCTGTCAACATTTCGAATAGTAATCAAAGAATAACGTCTTACAAGACGGGATATTCTTTTGTTTATACGTACCCTTTTACTCTAGGGTTTAGACCTCCCATTGACCCAGTCATAATTGAATTATGTTGTTTCTTCAATATCTGCTTAGGACAAGTTGGTCCGCTTGTGTGGTGAGTTGTCGCATGTCTTAGGAGTTTAGCTTATTTAGCTTCGGTTCCTTTTACTGCCATCTTATTCATCTCTACTCTCCTACCTTGTTTCGTGAAGGGGTTTTTACTCTGACTGCTAGGAGAAAAAAAGTGCTGGTAACCCTGGAGATGATAATGATAGGGGTTGGTACCTCCGATATGTTGTTGTACCCATTGTTGGTTTAGTGGGTGAAGAAAATATTCCCTTCCCTGAGAAGTGGAATCGTGCACGTGTGAAGTACCTCGCTGGGAGGTATGGTGTGCATGTAAAGACCCACGGTAAGTGAAGCTTTTGTTCTTGCTTCTTTCCTTACTCGAGTCTCTTCTTTCTTTGTCGCTTAAATTTTTCCCTTTTGATAGGGTTCTGTACTCGTGGGGTGTCTGTTTCATCTATCCGGAAGATGTCTTTGGCTCATGCCCAAGAGATTATTGTTGGTTCTTCTTCCTCGAAGAGGAAGATTGGCGAGTCTCGTTCCGTAGAAGAAGAAGAAGAGGGTGCTTTAGTACATAGGCCACGGAGAAGGCGGGTGGGTTCAGATGATGAGTTTACACCCATGACCTTGCCTTCCGTGTCTGTGGTTGAGCCCTATAAATTTGAAGATGTTTCACATTCCCCCATTCATAAGTCTGTAGATTACCTGTTCCATGAAGGTTTTGACCTTGATCCTGACGATGTCCCTTTGGCTGCTGTCTTTCCTGCTTCTTTAAGAGAAACTGTCTCATCTGCTTCTTTGGCTATTAAGGCTTCTGTTTTTACTTTGCCCGTGGCTTCCTCAACTCTTCAACCCTCCTTGCCTGCTGCTTTACCTGTGGCTTCTCCAGCTCCTCAACCCTCCGTGCCTGTTTGTTTTTCATCTCTGCTTGCTTCCATGCCTTCCGCTAGGGAAGTAGGGTCTTCCAACAAAGAGATGCGACAAGTGGTAATAGAGGTTTCAGCTGAGGGGAATCTTTTCAACAAAATGGGTGAGCCCGAAGTGTGGCTCAAGCCTTTTATAGGTCCCACTGAGAAAGCCAAGCTAGCCAGCCATAGTGCTCTTACATGGGCAATTGAAGTAGTGCATACCTCTTTGAAGGTATGATGCAGGTTATCCTATTTCATTTTCGTATATGAAATTTATCATATCTGATTGGTTTATTTCTTGTAGGTTAATCTTATAGGCATGGAGCTTATGAAGAGGATCGCAAATACGGATCAGGAGACAAAAGAGTTGCAGGCCGATGCTGATAATTAGAAAGCACAATATGATAGCTTAAGGATTGACATGGATGCCTTAGAAGTGGAAAACAATACCTTGAAGCGGCAGATGAGGCTCATGGCGGCAGAACTGGCAGTAGATAAGGCTTCTTTCAGTCAGGCTGATAAAGATAAGAGTGTTCTGGAGTCCTCATTAGCTGAGCAGCTGTTCCGCGCCTCAGAGGAGATTAGAGACATGAAAAACTTGTTGGGGCAGAAGGAGGAATACTCAGGCGAGCTCGTGCAATCACTCACTCGTACTCAAGAGGACCTTCGTAAGGCTTTAGATAAAGTTCAAACTCTAGAGGAGTCGATTGTACCGTTAAGGGACGCCTATGAAGCTGCTGAAGCGGAGAAGGATGGATTGAGAGCTGAGCTTCCTTTTGGTCCTTTTCCTGAAAAGGAAAAACATTCCGGACTCGAAGGTATATAGTTTTTTTAGATGATGACTGCTCAAACCTTTAAAACGTCCATCAGAAAGTGTAACCCTAGACCGGGAATTGTGTTATTTCCTCGCGTCTTTGCAGGTCTAATATCATCATTTGGTGATGGGTTAGCTTTATGCCTATCATCTAAAAAAGTTAGTAAATTTTTTAAATAAAGTCGAACATGTGATACCTGACCGGGGGTATTTCTTTTCCTTAGAAGTAATACTTCTTTAGGTGGATGGCGTTCCAGCTTGTTGGTAGAACTCTGCCGTCCATAACTTCCAACTCATAGGCTCCCTTCCCAGTTATGCCTAAGATTTTATAGGGTCCTTCCCAGTTTGGATTTAGCTTTTCTGTGCCTGCTTCTTTCGTTGATTGAAAGACTTTTTCGAGTATGAAGTCCCCAATCTTGAAGTACCTGAGATGAGCTTTATGGTGGTAATAACGCTCTATGATTTGTTTTTGAGCTGCCATCCGTATCAGTGATGCTTCTCTCCGTGGTTCGAGCAGGTCCAGATTGGTCCTCAATTCGTCGTTGTTTGCTTCCTCCATGGCTGTTGAGAACCTTATGCTTGGTTCGCCAATATCCACAGGTATTAAGGCTTCTGAGCCATAGACAAGTGCGAATGGGGTTTCTCCCGTGGCTATTTTTGAAGTTGTTCTGTATGCCCATAGTACCGCTGGTAACTCATCAGGCCAGTTTTCTTTGGCTTTATCGAGCTGCTTCTTTAGGTTGTTGATGATGACCTTATTCGTTGACTCAACTTGACCATTAGCCACGGGGTGGTATGGCGTTGAAGTGATCCGTTTGATTTGCCAACTTTCGAAGAATTCTGTGATTTGCGAGCCTATGAATTGTGGGCCATTATCGCACACGATCTCCTTTGGTATTCCAAAGCGGCATATTATGTTTTGCCATAAGAAGCTTTTAACTTCCTTTTCTCGCACTTGTTTGAACGCTTTTGCCTCTACCCATTTTGTATAATAGTCGGTTAGCATGAGCAAAAACCGTACCTGTCCTTTAGCTTTGGGAAGAGGTCCTACTATGTCCATCCATTTCATGAAAGGCCATGGGGATATTATTGGATGCAATAATGCCGCTGGTCGATGCATGTTATTGGCAAACCTTTGGCACCTGTCGCATTTGGATACGAAGTTCTCGGCTTCTTCTTCCATCTTAGGCCAATAGTATCCAGCTCTGATTAGGGTTTTCACTAAGGACCTCGCCCCTGAGTGATTTCCACAGTGTCTTTCGTGGACTTCTTTCATCACAAATTCCATTTGGTTAGGTCCAAGGCATTTAGCTAGGGGTCCTCTAAACATCTTGCGATAAAGCGAGTTGCGAATAAGGAAGTACCGTGCAGATTTGCGGTAAAGTGCTTGAGATACTTTCATGTCTTCAGGTACGGTGTCATTCTGCAAAAAATTAAGAATTTCGTTTCTCTAGTCCCAGGTTAAGTTGTTGAAAGTTACCTCATTCCTGTCCTAGTCGATCATTGGGTGGAATAGTTGGACGACAATTGCATTGTATTTGTTTGTTACTTATGTGACTGATGCGAGGTTAGCTAATGCATCTGCTTCTGCATTTTCCTCTCTAGGTATTTGCATTACCTTCCATGTTTTGAATTGTCTCACGAGCTCTCGTTCTTTTTCAAGATACTGTTGCATTCGAGTCTCTCGAGCGATGTAAGTCCCCTGCATCTGATTTACTACCAGTTGGGAGTCGCTGTTGATCACGATTTGCTCGATTGAGAGCTCCCGTGCGAGTTCAAGCCCTGTAATAACAGCTCCGTACTCGGCTTCATTGTTAGTTATAGGATAACACTTGATAGCTTGCCGCGTTTTTTCACCCGTGGGTGATATTAAGACTATGCCTAAGCCGATATCTTTTCCATTTGAGAAGCCATCGGTGAATAGGGTCCATAGGCCTAGATTAGCACCGTTAAAAAGTTGTAACTCCTTTTCTACTTCAGGGATAATGCTATTACTAAAGTCAACAACAAAATCAGCTAGTATTTGAGACTTAATTGCAGTCCTAGGCTGATAGATTATTTCATGCTCACTTAATTCTATGGCCCACTTGGCTAATCTTCCTGACAATTCCTGTTTATGCAGAATATTTCTTAAAGGATATGAGGTCACAACGGTGATTGGGTGGCATTGAAAATATGGTCGTAATTTTCTAGATGCCATTATTAAAGCTAAGGCTAACTTTTCCAGATGTGGATATCTAGTCTCAGCATCTAGCAAAGTTTTACTTACATAATAGATAGGTGATTGCTTACCTTTTTCTTCTCTTACCAGTACTGCACTTACAGTAATTTCTGAAACAGTCAGGTAGATGTACAATCTTTCCCTTTCTTTTGGCTTTGAAAGCAGCGGTGGTTTCGATAGATAAATCTTCAGATTCTTGAGGGCTCGTTGACATTCTTCAGTCCATTTGAACTGATTCTGCTTTTTGAGAACTGAGAAGAATTTAAAACCTTTTTCAGAAGACTTAGAAATAAATCTTCCCAAAGCTGCTATTCTCCCTGTTAGTCTTTGAACTTCCTTTTTATTTGTTAAAATATTAGGTAATTCTGTGTAAAATATCAAAAGTAGTAGAGAGATGCTGGAAATGGTCTTCTTCTTGTGTTGATTTTACCAACATATCATCAATATAGACTTCCATCGTCTTTCCAAGATGTTCTTGGAACATTTTAGTCACTAACCTTTGATAGGTGGCTCCAGCATTTTTCAAGCCAAAAGGCATAACTTTATAACAGTAAGTCCCCCTGTTTGTAATGAAGGAAGTTTTTTCCTCATCTGAGGGATCCATTTTAATCTGATTATAACCAGAATATGCATCTAAAAAGCTTAATAATTCATGACCTGCTGTGGCACCAATCATTTGATCTATATGTGGAAATGGGAATGAATCTTTGGGGCATGCTTTATTTAAGTCAGTATAATCTATACATACTCTCCATTTGCCATTCTTTTTAGGTACTACCACGGTGTTATCTAGCCAGTTAGGGTACGTTCCTCTCGTATCAAACCAATCTTAAAGAGTTTCTGTACCTCTTCGTCGATCACTTGGTTCTTGAATGGTCCTTGCTCTCTTTTCTTCTGCTTAACAGGTATGAAGGATATATCTTCATTTAGTTTATGAGTCATCACTTCTGGTGGGATGCCTTTCATATCTGAGTGGGACCACGCAAAGCAGTCTGCGTTAGCCTTTAAATAATCAATTAACTTACCTCTTCTACCGGGGCCCAGCCTCGTGCCTATATACACTTTCTGTTCAGGCTTTTGTTCAGACAATGGAACAACTTTGAGCTATTCCGTAGTTTTTTTGATGTGCTCGTCTTCCTCTGGTTCATGAATGACGTCCGGTCTGGAATCTGCATCCGTGTGGTCTAATGCACCTTCCGTGGTAACTTGATTCACCTTATCGTAAGTATTTTCTTTGGTACCTGTTTCAGTAATAATACCTTCCGTACCTATTTGGGTAGTAATTCTTTCATGCCTGTTTGGGCGGCGTTACCCGCTTGGGAGATTCCCTTATCTCGTGATTCTTCCACCTCTATTTTCTTGTTGTAGTGTACCACGAAGTTTATATTTTTTGCGGTTTGCTGATCGCCTCTAATTTGTTGAATCCACCATTCAGATGGGAATTTAATTACCTGATGCAAGGTGGAGGGTATTGCTTTCATGTCGTGGATCCATGGCCTTCCCACGATTCCGTTATAAGCCATGTTAGTATCGATGATTTGGAACTTGGTACTTTTGATCACCCCCTCAGCATAAGTGCTAAGCTCAATTTCTCCTTTTGTTATAACCGTAGAGTTATCAAACCCTAATATGGCTCGTGCCCTTGGTATTACTTGATTCCCCAATAGCATTTCTTCCACGACTCTTAGCAAAATAATATTGATTAAACTGCCTAGATCATTCAACACTCTTTTTACGTTAGTGTCATGAATAAGTGAAGATATTACGAGAGCATCATTGTGAGGAAGCATTAATCTGCCGATATCTGCATCATCGAAGGTTATATCGTCCTCTTTTAGATTTTCACGAACCCGTTTCACATGTGTAATTGTGAATTTTGTGGTCGTTTTGCAGACCACTCCGTTTATTTCTTCACCTCCGTGTATCACGTTGACAGTTCATTTTGGAGAAGGAGGATTTGGGGGCTCCTTCTTGTTCTTCATATATGCTTGTTTACCTTTATCACTAAACAATTCTGTTAAATAGCCCTGTTTCAATAAATTTTCTACTTCACCTTGTAAAAATCTGCAATTCGCAGTTTTGTGCCCATGATCGTTATGGAATTCACACCAGTGATCTGGGATCCTTCTATTTGGATATGATTGCATCTCTTTGGGCCACTTAAACTTGTCTCCCATGTTCCTCAATATTGTGACAAGCTCAGTAGTACTTACATTAAAGGTATGATCCCCAATTCGAGTATTACCTCTAGTCATTCATCTCGATGTTTTCTGGATCTAGATGAGGATGAGACTACGTCTCTTCCTGGTGGTCTATAGTTTGACCTATTATTTTGGAACCTGGAACGAATATCACGTCCCGAGGATCCTAAGTAAGGATCGTACCTGTTTTTACCTGATCTTCTGTCTGATTTAGGACGTCTGGATCTAGAATGATCTTCATCTCTCGAATGAGCAATGATATCTTCTTCTATTCTGAGTTTAGTACTATACTATTATATACATCGTTCCATGTTGTAGCGGGGAATTCTCTTAGACTTTCCTTAAGTCGTCTCGTGGCTTTTGAGCTTTTATCGTTTAGGTTGCTTACAAATGCCATGGCTGTCCAATTATCAGGCACCCTGGGTAACTATATTCTTTCTCGTTGAAACCTGTCTACAAACTAACGGAATAGTTCCGTGTCTCCTTGTTTTATTTTGAATATGTCCTCCATTATTTTCTCAACTTTTTGTGCACCAGAGTGTGCTTTTATAAATGAATCTGCAAGCTCAGCAAAAGAGTCAATTGAATTTTTAGGGAGAAGAGAATACCAGGTTAGGACTCCTTTGGTAAGTGTTTCCCCAAATTTTTTGACAAAGACTGATTCAATCTCTTATTTTGTTAAGTCGTTGCCTTTTACTCTAGTAGTGAAAGCAGTCACATGATCACCATATTTTGGAACGTCAGGCATTTTAAACTTCTTGGGTATAGGCAAAGGTGTTGCACTTGACTTCCAAGGTTGTTGAGAAACCTATCAACATCAATGCCTTTGATAATAGGCGGTACTCCAGGAATTTGTTCGATGCGATCGTTCTGCTCCTTCATCTGTTTCTGCATGGTTAGCAGTAAATTTTGTAATTCAGAGTTATTAGATGAGAATTTTCTTTCCAAATTGACTCTAAACTTCCCGAAATTCAATTCCGACCACACCTACAAGTCATATCACCTGAAATGAAGCTGCTCATGGCCTCAAACCGCTGAATGACGCGCTAGGGCTCAAAATGACTGGTCGGGTCGTTACATTCTCTCCCACTTAAACATACGTTAGTCCTCGAACGTGCCAAGAACTGCTCTGGAGTTATCTGATATCACTGTTAAATACCTCGTGCACCTACTTGTGCTACAACAACTCAATTGAGTACACTTGCTCGACCAATTATGAAGATATCCTCCTTTATTTAGGAAAATGGGCCTTAGAACCAGGTCCTCAACATCCGAAATCCTCTGCCAGGCCTGTTTCCAATATATGAACACCGTATCAACTACCACACGATGTACCAGAACATGACTGCATACCTTTGCTGAATTAGCACCATGCACCGCATAATTCATCATCTAACCACAATGACCTTCCCTGAACCTTAATAGCCAAAATTCCACGAACCTGATGCTCCTAATGCCCTCATGACATACAAATAGGTCCTGCTATAACGATTACGATACCACCACAACGGAGGAGATGTGTAGAAATTCATAACCTACTGTAGATTTAACAAATCATTGAGTCTTCCCTCTCGACTAGAATCATCACCTCATTATGAACCGAACAATGGTATTTGTCATTTAATACACTTCACAAAATCTTATCGCACTGATCCCTGGTCCAATAATTCCATCTCACCCAGTATGAATTGCTCAGACAACAAATCACCCCAAACATGACCAACAGTCTCACATGACACCACAACGCGCCAATAGGCCATAACTCGAACATGATACATAAAGAAATGACTCAGGAAAAGACTACTCAACTCACACAACTTATTATGAACTCTTCTCAGAAAATAGAAAGTAAAACACATAAATAGATATATTGAACCGTACTCAACATCACACTGTTGCGGCGCGCAACCCGATCCAAATAACATGCCCGTGGCGGCGTGCCACCCGATCCAAATAACATTCCCGTGGCGGCGTGCCACCCGATCCAAANTCCTGCTCACATAACATCATCACTATGCGAGAACTCAACACATAGGAAAATATCAAGTTGTTTCCCTACTCACACGGCACAACAAAATATTACATGAAATGAATGAAGACGGAACAACATCTGCTGTTCCAATACCTTTCCATGAAAAGCGCTATACCGAAATGAACACGCCTGACTTATACGGAGCCCATAATCATATTTAATTCCATCCACAAACATCGAGTTTACCTTGCTCACACCGCACTAGGCTAATAGCTTTACCTGGGTCCATATTAACCCAATTCCTCTCATAATACGCAAGAACGACCATCATAGCCGAGACAAACACCCCACAATCCACAACTGAATGAACCGAACGCCTTCCAGCATAAATTCTCAAATGAGCAACATTACACTCCTTTATACTTAGTCCAAATCTTCAATCCATTAACATTATGGACCCCAAATTCTTACACAAGTCACATTCAACATTACGGACCTGCTCCAACTTTCGGAATCGCATTCCGAACCCGGTATCAAAATTTTCACTTTCGGTCAAATTTCTCAAAAACCTTCAAATTTATATCTTTAGCCAAATGTCTTCAAAATGACCTACGATTCTCCGAATTCACTTCTGATCATGCTCCCAACTCCATAATCACCATACGGAGCCATTCCCGGACTCGGAATATCAAACGGACATCAATATCATGTTAATGCGCTTCAACCCAGACTTATGAAATTCCTTCTAAAATGTTGACTTCTACAATATGCGCTGAAACGCTCCCGGATCATCCAAAACCCGATCCGAACATACCCCCAAGTCCGAAATCATCATACGAACATGTTGGAACTTTCAAATCCTGATTCTGAGATCCTTTACCCAGAAAATCCAGTCTTAGTCGATTATTCCAACTTAAGGCTTCTGAAATGAGAATTTTCGTTCCAAATTGACTCTAAACTTCCCGAAATTCAATTCCGACCACACCTACAAGTCATATCACCTGAAATGAAGCTGCTCATGGCCTCGAACCGCTGAACGACACGCTAGGACTCAAAACTACCGGTCGGGTCGTTACAATAACTCTTCTTTTTCTAGGTAGAAAATCTTATGTATTTATAGCACAGGTTTTAAGGGTTAAAACCCTTTTCCAAAACCTATTGGGTTTTCTTTTCCACAACAAAAAGGATTTCTTTATTTCCTATTATTTAGGCACATCAGGGACCACAAAATTTAATTAACAAGGCTTCCAATTATGGAATTAATTTATAATTTTCAAAATTAATATCCACCATAATTAATTACGAATTATTCCACTAAAAATTCGTAACTGCACTCCTTATTCAATTTTGAAATTCATCCATTTAATCTTATTTAAATTCCCATGTTAAGATTCAGATACTAATCAATTGAATTAAATTACTTATGATTTAATTTATTGATTATTTCGTTTAGACTTTCGCTTAACTTATTTCATGTGTCAGATAAAAAATCCACCGGCCTAGTTTACGCATAAAAACTTATAAGCTTTCATAAAGGTGTATCATCAATCTCTAAAACGAGACATGGATTCCATAAACTAACTATTACTTCGCCAATGTACATTATTATTATCCAATTTACTAGGAATATTGACCCACGAAAGGATCTCGCCTTTTAATAAATCAAAATAACAATAACAATAATAATAATAATAATAATAATAATAATAAACACAGCTAATAATAATTATATCAAGATTAAGAGTATAAGTACATCTAATGGCTAGAGAGTTTATTTTATTAAGTCAGCATAAACTATTTATCTCTTCTTGGTCCGTGCAATACATACAAAATGTACTAGCACAAGAAGTTGAAATAAAACTATTTCCATAATCAAGATAAATTATATTTAATCTTATGCTACAATCATTCCTAATGATTTGTCCAATTCCATCATTAGATTGTGAACTCAAACTTTATATTTATAAGAACCGATGATTTAATCTTCCGTGTATAAGCTAAACTTTATACACTAAATCATCTACTATATAAGCAAAGGACACAGCCTTATATATGATCTATTTAAAACTTTATTAAAACTGAATAAATAATTATTTCATAATAAATACTATATCTAAATCAAACCCATAGTTAACAGTATATATCCCAATAATCTCCCACTTAGACTTTTAACCATGACAATTATTAGAATATACTATATCCAAATGCATGGTTAATAGTATATACCCCAACAGAAGGATGTTACATAGCTTGTGAAAAACATGTTTATCCATCCTTAACGTTTCTTGACACACATCATTGTCATCATTGAGTAGTTTGCTCAAGAACCTTTAGGAGTTGAACTACAAGAAGCTGCCTGCTATTATTTTTCAAACAAGCCCCTAGTAGTTGTTTCTACTGCTTGAATGAATTGTCGTGGACAAGGATATAAGAATGCATTGCCTACATAAAATCTGAATAAGATCCTCTTTAATCCAGAGTTCAAAAAGTCGATGGCGCTTTACTATGACACCACCCTTCCTGCAAAAATCAAGGGAACTTCCTCAAAGTGAAAAACACAAGCTTCATAGGCCTATTGAATTTTTTTTGCCCCTAGGGTTGCCCCTTAATTTTATGGTTTTTATTAAATAATATGAAAAAAATTCTCATCCCCCGCTTTACAACGAATCGATATTTTCGTTTTAGATAGTTGGGATATTATTTCTCTTAGATGCAAAGGATCGATAAGGCTTGTAAAAACTAATCCAACATTTTTGCCTTTTCGATTCTTGAGAGGATTAATTAAGCTGGAAATGCCTGCTCAGTGAGAGATACAATCTGTCAGAGTTGTACAAAAAAGCTATGACTCAAAAAATAATCAGAGGAAAAAATCCATATTATGATAGGCAGGTCTCATCAGTCTATCTATCCTGTTATGCTCCAGTTCTAGCCAATACTTGCATTGTTAATTCCCACCTAGACTCTGGTAACAACTTGAATACTAACCTTGAAGAAATAACAAAGAATATACAAATAATGAGTAGAAGAATGGATAACTCACCATGCTACTCAAATACTGAAGGCATCCAAGATTGGGGATAGTTTGACGATCTCAATAAATTTTTAATAAAAATGAATACACTTTTGTTTCCATCTTACATATTGATTCTGCATTTTGTAAGACCATATGGGACTTATGATCTACTTCAATTAAACAGAAAGTAAAATTTGAAATCTTCAAGAAAGAAAGTAAGTACAATGAAAGAAAGAATAATAGAGAATCTGCAGGAAGAATTCAATATTTGTCTAATGTAAATAGTTCCCCGTACAAAGTGTTACCTAATTTTGGGAAAGAAAATATTCTCTAGTAAAAAAAATTTCCTTTCCAACAATCCAAGCACCAGCCACATATAGAATACATCTACCACAAGCGATGCTTTATTTTAAATCTCTGCTCAATCCATTTTCCCATGTCTTTGAGAGGAGAGTCGACCTCTTTGATGGTTGATGACATCTTATTGACCAACTCTATCCCTTTATCCGCCGTGGATGTAAGGGCATATACTGCGTACCCCAATAATAATAGATCGGATACCATTAATATGGACGTGAAAAGAGAAGAGAGTTCTTAGATAGGATAAATTTTTCAGAAAATAAAGGATTTCTTGATTTTTGGATTGGTTACAAAGGCCTAAGGCCACCCCTAATTATACTTCTCTAAGGATGGTTCTAGATAATATTCTTAGAATATATACAAGAAAAGTGTGGTTAACATTATCTTCCTACAATAATCTATAATATCTAGATGTGTCTAATATATAACCTTATCTTCCCATAATATTCTAGAACATCTATATGTGTCTACTAGATAAATATCAAGGATATTACACTAGGACATTATAGAGAAATCTATGGTTTTCCAAAAAATTAAATTTACTTTATTTTTATCACACTCCCCCTTAAAGTGATTTTTTAGAAACTACTCCATGCTTGTCACAGAAGAACTCGAACGAATCTTTAGCAAGTGACTTGGTGAAGATCTCAGGAATAGTCTACTGACTTCGCTTGGTTACAAAGGCCTAAGGCCACCCCTAATTATACTTCTCTAAGGATGGTTCTAGATAATATTCTTAAAATATGTACAAGAAAAGTGTGGTTAACATTATCTTCCCACAATAGTCTATAATATCTAGATGTTTCTAATATATAACCTTATCTTCCCATAATATTCTAGAACATCTAGGTGTGTTTACTAGATAAATATCAAGGATATTACACTAGGACATTCTAGAGAAATCTATGGTTTTCCAAAATATTAACTTTACTTTATTTTTATCACACTCCCCCTTAAAGTGATTTTTTAGAAACTACTCCAAGCTTGTCATGGAAGAACTCGAACGAATCTTTAGCAAGTGACTTGGTAAAGATATCAGGAATAGTCTACTGACTTCGCACTTCCAAAGTATTGATAGTTCCATAATAAAGTGATGTTCCACCTTAATGTGTTTAGTTATTGCATGGAATACTGGACAAGCTTTATAGCACTTTGATTATCTCCAAATATCATAGTTGGCTTTGATATAGGTAGATGAAAGTCTTCAGCAAGTCTTTGTATCCATACACATTCTTGAGTAGTAAGAGTAGTTGGTTTATACTCCGGCTCTGTGGTTGACAAGAATACTGAGTCTTGATTCTTGCTACACCAAGAAACACTTGTTCCACCACAGAGAAAAATATAGCACAATGTAGATCTTCGGTTATTCAAATCACCACCAAAATCAGCATCCGTATAACCAGCTAACACCAAATCATTCTTCTTCCGGAAGAACAAGCCCATATCTGATACTGAGTCGATATACTTTAGAATTCTCTTTGCAGCTTCTAAGTGAGGCTTTCTTGGCAATCTCTGGACTTGTAATAGTCAAATACAGGAGACTTCCAACAAGAGCTCGAAAAGGCTTGGGATCTCCAAGAAGTGAGCTTTCGTCCCACCTTAACCTTGTACTTATCTCATGAGGAGTAGAACATGTTTTTCTTTGCTTCAATCCAAAAGTATCAAAAAGTTTCTTGACATATCCTTCTTGAATGACAAAGATTACTAATATCATGTTTGTCACCTCTAAGCCAAGAAAATGATGTAGCTCTCCCAATTTCTTTATGTCAAATTTTATGGAAAGCTCAACTTGAACCCTAGAAACTTAATCTTTATTATTTCCTGTTATTATCATATTATACACGTACAAAAGAACAATCATATACAAGTCTCCTTGTTTTTAACAGATAAGCTAGGATCTGAATGTGATGCATCATAGACATATAAATGTAGATACTGAGCAATTTTTACCATACCATGCTCATGGAGCTTGATTGAGGCCAAAAAACGGCATCTTGTTAGTCACATACGCTGCACAATTCATAGATTCAACCCACAAGGCTCTAGGTAAATTTTTGGCAAGAAGCTAACTCTTACTGTAACGACCCGATCGGTTGTTTTGAGATCCAGCGCGTCGTTCAGCAGTTGGGAGTTATGAACAACTTCATATCGGGTATTGTGACTTGTGTGTATGTTCAGAGTTGAAATTCAGGAGGTTCGGAGTTAAATTGAAAGGAAAACTCTCATTTCAGAAGCCTTAAGTTGAAGAAATTGAGTAAGACTGGAATTTTGAATAAACAACCTCGGAATCAGGATCCGAAGGTTCCAGCAGGTTTGTATGGTGATTTCGAACTTGTGCGTATGTCCGGATCGGGATTTGGATAACCCAAGAGCGTTTTGGTGTATATTGTGAAAGTCAACATTTTTGAAAAATTTTCTAAGTTTGGCTTGAAGTGCATTTCAATGATATTGATGTCCTTTTTGGATTCCGAGTCTGGGAATAGCTTTGTATGGTGATTCTGGAGTTGGGAGCGTGATCGGAAGTGAATTCGGATGTCCGGAGGTCATTTTGAAGTCATTTAGCTAGAGATAGAAATTTGAAGGTTTTTGAGAAGTTTGACCGAGAGTTTGACTTTTTGATATCGGGATCGGATTCCAATTCAAGTTGGAGCAGGTCCGTAATGTCGGAATGACTTGTGTGTAAAATTAGGGGTCAATCGGACGTGATTTGATAGGTTTCGGCATCGGATGTAGAAGTTTGAAATTTCAAAGTTCATAAAGCTTGAATTGGAGTGCGATTCATAATTTCGACGTTGTTTGATGTGACATGTTGGTATAATTGGTTAAGGTCCCGAGGGCCGAGGGTGGATTTCAAATGGTTAACGGAATGAATTTCGGACAAGAAAAAGAAGAAAAATTGCAGAAATTTCTGCTGCATTTTTTTGGACAGCAAACTGTGCATCGAAGAGCTAACTTTGGAAGCGTATATATAAGAATCTATAAGTAATATGAAAATTTTAAAAACTTGAAAAGTGTAGATCGTGAGGTATAGTTTCCATAACATTAAACCATTTGTCATTTGGAGTTTTGTGCATAAAGTTAAGATCGATTTAATGAAGGCTGGTAAAGCTGTTTTTGTATTTTCCCCAGAAATTCTGATGCGAGAAGCCTACTTTGGAAGCTTATATATCGAAATATATAAGAAATATAAAAACTTTGAAAACATATAAGTTGTAGATATTGCAATATAGTTTTCATAAAGTTAAACCATTAATCATTTGGACATGTGTACTGAAAGTTATGATCGACTGAACAGGGGCTGGTAAAGCTGTTTCTAGTGGACTTTTAGTGACGACCTTTAGCGACGAAATTGGAATTTTAGTGACGGCTTGGCAGAAACTTGAGGACCAAAATGCTCATTTCCTTCATTTCGTTTTGGATTTTGGGAGCACGGTTCTTGGGCGATTTTTGGGCGATTTTCACGGGAAAACGTTGGGGTATGTGTTCCTTATCTTATATTGATTATATTTCATGATTCCATACTTATCTACATCATGAATCCATGAATTTATTGAATAAAAATCTATTTTTTAGCAAATCTTCCAAAAAACAAAAATTTAAGATTTGAAAACCAATCCGATGTCGAAATTCGATAATTTTTGCATGGTTGAACTCGTATCGGAATGAGTTTCCGGAAAATATAACTTTTACCTGATTCTGAGACGTGGGCCGGAGGGGCATTTCGCGCCTTAGCTTTGAATTAAATAGTAGAATCAGTTGCTTGAGATGTTATTCACAATATATTATTAATTTTAATAGATTTGGACCATTTGGAATCGGATACTCGTGGCAAAAGTGTGGGTTCGAGTTGATTTTGAACCGGTTCGAGGTAAGTGGCTTGTCTAACCTTGTGTGGGGGACCTTT
>ML309355.1:0-28248 GCA_005239505.1 Nicotiana paniculata
ACCCCAGATTATATTTGCAGTGCCCGTTTAGTCTTTCTATAAGACATAGTTGAGCGTGATCAGGTGCTTAGCGTAAGTGATTCCTATCTAATTTTGGTCAAATTCCATGATTATGTCTTTAATTCGACCATTTAATTTGTGATTTCGGGTGAGAAATTGGGGGAAAAAGAGGAAGAACTCTTGAGTTAGAGTTTTGAGGTTTTGAATAGGATTTTGTTATCGAATTTGAGTAATTTTGGTATGGTAATTCTCGTGAGTGAATGGGCTTTCAGTTTTTGTGACTTTTGTTGGATTTTGAGACGTGGGCTCGGGGGCGGGTTCGGTCCGATTTCGGATTTTTGGCTATAATTTAGTACTTTTCTTGTGGAATTGATCCCTTTAGCCTATATTGATTCTGTTGTACTGCTTGTGGCTAGATTCGGGACGTTTGGAGGTCTATTTGAGAGGAAAAGGCATCTCGGAGTAGAGATTTTCTCGGTTTGAGGTAAGTAACGCTTTCAAACTTGGTTATGAGGGTTCGAAACCTCGAATTATATGTATGTGATTGGTATTGAGGTGACGAACATGCCAAGTGACGGACGTGCGGGCGTGCACCATGAGAATTGTGGCCTAATTGATTCCATGGCACCATATAGTGACTCTATCTTGTTGATATCCGTGATCTTATCATGTGATAACGTAATTGAGTTGTCAATCATGCTAGATATCACGTTTAGGCTTTATGATGGTACTGTTGAGACCCATTGTGGTACTTTCTTGCTGTAACTTTACTAGTTTTATTGATATTTTGTACTCATTCGTATACATGCATTCTATGTCATATACCAGTCTCATTTGCTATCGATTGCATCATCGTACTACTGTTTCGGGCTAGTTTTCATGATATTTTGAGCCCATGAGTGAGACTAGAGAGGTTGATGACTAAGTGAGGCCGAGAGCCGATTGTGAGTGACAAATATGGGATCGAGCTGCACGTCGTAGCGGATATGTTGATGTTATGATAGTTCTTTGGCTGTAGGAGCCCCTCCGGAGTCTGTAACACACCTCCAGTGAGCGAGGTTGATACTTTTTAGGGATGGACCTCCCTGGATATGGATCATGTCCGAAGTACTTGTTACCTGGAGATGGATCTTCTCCACAAGGCTGGATTGGCCATTTTTTTTTTTGGGACTGGGTGACCTATGGTCAGCATCGTGTATATATTTCGGAATGGATCTTCCCTGGGCCGTATGAACCATATACAGCACCGAGTGGTTGAGATTTCGATAGTGTGAGAACTTGAGGCTGACAGCATGGTGCATCACTTACAATATGTGCATTGGCATTGTAGTGCAGTAGAGTCATATTCATTACACTATACGGATCTGCTTTATTTTTCGGTTATTAATTGCCTAATTGATTTAAGAGCATGTCTACCTTTCTGTACAGTTAGTTTTATCTTATTTTCACCGGTTGAGTTTGTCACTATCTTCAGTTCAAAGTTTGGACTTGTTACTGAGTTGGAGTACTCACGTTACTCCCTGCACCTTGTGTGCAGATCCAGGCATTTTTGGGCACAGCAGCGGCAGCTGATCTAGGAATCAGAGTTTGGGGACTATCGAGATAGTTGCATGGAGTTCACGGGCCTTCATTTCCTTTTCTTAGTTTATCTGTATTTCATTTTATTTCTCTGGATATTGTTGCGGACTATGTTCCGATTTTTAGACGCTTCTGTACTCAGTGACGCCTCGATTTTTTGGGAAGGTTGTAACGTGTTTTAGATAATTCTTTTTCTTTTCAAAAAGGCTTTTCTTTAAATGTTAAATCTTTCTACTATTTTTTCAAAAGGTATTTTACTGTATTGGAAAAATGATGAATTTAGGCTTGCCTAGTTCTACGATAGGCGCCATCACGACACGTTAGGTTTTTGGGTCGTGACAAGTTGGTATCAAATCCTAGATTACATTGGTCTCACGAGTTATGAGCTGGTTTAGTAAAGTATTGCGGATCGGTACAAAGACGTCTGTACTTATCTTCGAGAGGCTGCAGAACTCTTAGGAAAATTTCACATTCTTGAATTCTTGTCGTGCGAATCTGTTGATTCTAGTAACTAAACTCCTGTTGTTTCATTCTCTCACAGATGGTGAGGACTCGTACTATTGGTCAAGACGGACAGCCACCAGTACCACCAGCCAGGGCCGCGAGGGGCCGAGGTCGTGGTAGAGTTTGAGGTAGGGGAAGAGGTGCAGCCCACACAACAGCTAGGGCAGCACCAGCAGATCCACCCATTGCCCCAGGTCAGGACCAGATCCCAGTTATGGATGCACCAGCAGGACCAGCTAAGGCACCACTTGTGCCCATCGTGATTCCTACTCTTCAGGAGGCCTTAGCTCAGATTCTGACCGTGTGCACCGGCCTTGCTCAAGCGGTCTTTATTTCGACGGCTGCATCCACTTCTCAAGCCCAGGGAGGTACTCAGACTCCTCCCGCCCGCACACCTGAGCAAGTTGTACATGGACTCAAGACACCGGGGGCACCACCAACCCAGCCTGTTGCAGCTTCTCAGAACTATGTGGTTCCTGCTATGCTTGAGGATGAGCAGCGTAGATAGGAGAGGTTTGGGAGACTCCAACCTCCATCTTTCAGTGGTGCATAGAGAGAGGATTAAGGGAAGAAAATCTAATGTTAAAATCAAACTAGTACAAAGTTACTCAATACAGTAAACAAAAATGAATGTATATACTCAGATGCACAAAACTCAACCTAAAAATGACAAAAAGATCTATTCCCAGCAAAAATTATCTGACAAAATTGCCCCTCTCGAAGATTGTGCGGCAGCACAATTCTGTGTGTGGTTCACACTTTGAGGTTGACTTTATGTGGGTGCATAAAACTAGGATGCGGCTGCACTTCCTCTAATTGTGTGGACCGCACATTTCTGAATGCACCCGCATTCTTGGATTAGACTTGGGACCGAACAATTTCTGCGGACCGCACATTTATGAATGTGGAAGCACTTTGGCATCATGCGGCCACACAATAATAGTGAAGTTCACATATCTTCAGGCTCCCAAAACACAATGTCTGTGAATCTTGTCTTTCACGGCCGCACAATAATTGTGGGGTCCGCACTCTGTGAAGGAATTCTGTCAGTCTCTCTTTAGAGTTTGCGGCCGCACACAGTATTGTGCGGTCCGCACTTTTGTCCTTTTTGTCTTGTTTTGATCCTTGTCCAATTTTACTCCTTTTTGAGTTGATTTTCTTTTCTATGGATCGTTTCCATATGTCCCTACAAGAAAGCACATTTCATTAGTTCTCGTGAATACCTTTAAGCATTTTTGAACTAAAACACAAGTAAAAGAGAGAAAATAAGCAGTTAAAATCCCTACTTATCACCCAACCAGAAGAAGGACAACCAATAATCCAAATAGACTATCAACACACAATCCAACAAAGTTTTTTGTTATCTTTTTTGTTATTTCCTGCAGTGATAAGCAACAACCAAGATCAAGAAAATACAGAAATTATAACGATAGCATCAGATACAATTGAAGAAATTGCTAAAACTTCTACTGCTTCTAAGAAATCAAGAAAAAAAGTGAGGAGAAAGCTGAAAGAATCTCCACCATGTAAATTACTTAGGCACGATGCATTGCCTGAGGAAATAAAAGTAGGATCAATTTTTGAGAACAAGAAGAGCACGACTAAATTTTTCGGCAGCTTGAAGATAAACCAAGAAGTTGATTTCGCTGCTTTAGATCACGTTCAAAGAGATACAAGCTGAAATTCATCGAGGAGAAATGTGATTGGAATGTACGTCCTACCAGAACAAAAAGTTCCACACTTTTCAGGGTGATAAAATTTCATAACAACCATGAATGCTCGGTTAATGCAAGAAAATCATATCAGAAGCATGTTACATCAAATTTTATAAGTCAGAAAATTTTAGAACATGTTCGGGATAAAACGATTGAGGTTACACCATCCTTTATAGAATGTAAAATGAAAAAAAATTGAAATTGACATTGGATATCACAAGGCATGACATGCTATTCAAAAAGCTATTGCTTGTTTAAGAGAAACACCAAAATAGAACTACCAGGTTCTTCCTACATACCTACACACGATGGTGCATAGAAACCCAGAGACGTACACTAGCATAAAAAGAGATGAGCAGAATCAGTAAGCAAAACAATACTAACCATCAGCCTAAAGTTTTAAATGTTCCTATTTGAAAAACTTCACACCTTATGAATTATTATTTTTTTTGTGTTTCACCTGTAAAAATTTGCTTACATGTTTTTTTCTCCTGCGACATCAATAGCTGGTTGGTGCTACTGTAGACCCGTGATTGCAGTAGAGGCAACATTTTTAATGTCAAAATATCGTGTTGTTGTATCAAAGGATGCAAACAATCAAATCTTTCATCTATCTTTTGGTGTAGCAGATTCAGAAAATAATGATGCATACATTTGATTGTTTTGGGAAATGAGAAAAACAATTGAAGTCCGCCCATATACTAGTTTTCTTATCATATAGAAACCAATCGATCGCAAACAAGATTAGACAAATTTATCCTGAAGCTCACCATGGTATCTGTCTCTATCACTTTGAGAAGAATTTAAAGTAAAGAGCACGGTAATAAATCTTTTCCAAAGCATTGCAAGGTCATAAAAACGTGAAGATATTAATCAGTTAATGTCTAGATTAAAAGTGTTGACAAGAAAACATACAATAACATAATGGAAGAGCCTCCAGAGAGATGGCCTCGATCGTGGTTCCCACGGCAACGTTATGATATGCTGACAACAAACATGGTAGAGAGAGATGCTTGTTTTAAGAATGTTAAATTTCATCCAAGAAAAATTGGGATAGTAGTTTTATGAACAAATAAAAACAAAATATGAAACTTTTCACAAAGTATTAATCTGGGCAGAAGAAGAGATGAATAAGAAGATAGACTTGGCTTGCAAAATGTTTGTAAGTATATTTATTAACTTCAGAATTTACTTCAGCATGTTTTGTTTGAAGTAATTAACTAATGCATAATCACTTCAGCTTTTTATGTCTGAAGTGATTTACTTCTTATAGATAAAAAAATTCATACTTTTTCTTTTTGAAAAAATAATACACTAATATAGTTTTTTTACTTTTTTATTCCTTCTTAGGCGTTCAACCTTGATTCAATGTTGTCTAGAATAAATAATGAGAGAATGAAATTCATTGTAGACTTAAAGAAGAGAACTTGTGACTGCTTGAAATTTCAACTTGATAAATTGCCCCGTCCACACACAATTGCTGCTATCAATAAGAAATATTTGCAGAAATCTAATTATTCTCAAAATGGTATTCAAGGGAAATATGGTTCAAAACATATGAAGGGCATGTCAATACTGTGGGAGATCAAAATTCATGGAATATACCATAAAATGTAGAATCTCAAATCACAAAACCTCCCGATGTAGAGATTTTACAAGGAAGAAGACAAAAAAAAGAGGTATATCCCTGCCAAATGAATTTCATCTATATAACATAAGAAAATTATACCAAAAAACAAAACATGATTTTCATTTATATAACATATTACAACATAAAAAACCACACAAAACAAAAAAATACATAAAAACATTAAGAAAAATACATATGAAAAACATAAAATGGGATTAAAAAACTAAGCATCACCACAATCATCATAATAGTAATCCTCAATTTCTCTATATATCTCATCATTATCCGAATCAGGGATAATTATAGGCTACTCGGGCAAAAGATCACAAAGTCTCATGAGATTGCACTTCAACTTGTTGAATTGATCACGCAACTGATTTTGTTCAAATATTACTCTATCCATAAGATAAGGAAGACTCTTCAATCTATTTTCCATCTTGTCATAGTCGTCCCTGATGAGAAACTTAAAAGAATCAAACAGTTGCACAACCTTGTCGAACGAGGTTGAGTAACCTTCACAACTGTTTTCGAGGTTCAGCCTGTTCTAGAGTGATTCATTGGCAAAAAATTGTGGTCTGATTCTTTCCCAATCAGCCTTTATTTGTTCTTACTTCTGCATAAGATTAGCTATTGGTACGTCATTATTCCAATCAGACTTAAACTCTCTCACTTCTGCATAAGTTCATACATTGTAAGCTTCCTTCCGCTAGCATCAGACATTATTTCTTTAAGAATGGATATAAATTTAAACAAATATGATAGAATTCTATGGATGACTATGAAATTTTCAAGTGAAGGGATTATTAATATAGCCAAAGTGTGCAACACCTAATCAATTTAATATCTATAAATGCAAAGGTAACTTTTCAGGTCTGTTTACTGTTTTATGTTCATAGAAATTAAATGTAACAAAATAAGTAGGTGGTAAAAAACAACAAGTAGGTGGTAAATGCAAAAAGAAATATAACTTCGGCCTAATAAGTCCATAGTTTTTCTGTAGTAAAAAAATAACTTCGGGATGAAAATCCAAAGTTTTCACATAATCAAATTGAAAATTTTCATTTACTATTTCTAAATGCAAAAGTAACTTTTCAGGTCATTTACTATATGGTCAAACAAATTAAATGTAAGATGAAGTAGGTAATAAAAGATAAAAAGTAGCTGGCAAATACAAAAAAGGTTAGTTTGAAATTTCAAAATACCAAAACATGTTGAAGTTTTGTCCTGCAATCTGCAGTTAAGTAATGAGTTTTTCCCTAAAAACTTCAAACTAAACATGCTGAAGTTTTCTCCTACAGTACGTAATTTTCTAATGAGTTTTTGCTTAACTTCAAACTTATCCATGCTAAAGTTTTTTTGTTCATTTTCTAACATTTCACATTAAATATGTTGAAGCTAAAATTTCATGCTAATGTAGCATGAAGTTGTTTCATATTGAAGCTAAAATTTTATGCTAATGGATGTTGAAGTTATTTAGTTTATTTGCTAAAATTTCATACCAAAATATGCTGAAGTTTTGTCCTATAGTCTACAGTTTTGTCATGAGTTTTATCTGAAACTTCAGTCTAAACAAGCTGAAGTTTTTTAGTTCATATGCTAAAACTTTAGACTAAACATGCTTAAGTTTTTGTCCTACAGTACGTAATTTTCTAATGATTTTTTGTTAATGCGTGCTGAAGTTATTCAGTTCATTTGCTAAAATTTCACACTAAATAAGCTGAAGTTTCACAAAACATGCTTAAGTTCATGATAAAAGAGACAAAAGTATTTGATACAATCCAAGACAACTTTAGACTAAATAATGCGAAGAGAACAAAAATTTAAAAGATAGACATCACATAATTCACAAAAGTAATATAATATTCTCAATCAAAAAAAAATTTCACTTAAATCATTGAAAAAATAAAAATAAAAATATTGTTTTTCATTTATAATTTATTCTCTATCGAAAAAAATCACATAGAGTGTCTTCATATTCTCCATAGGCATGTCCTAATTGCTCTTCTGGAGTTCATAACCGCTTTCTTCTTTCCACTTTCCATGAGCCCAAAGATTCGCAGCCAATTCTCTCCTGAATGTCAAAGCATCACTTTTTTTGAATTTGAAGGCATAATGTTACTTCAACCACATTTCAAGAAACTTAAGAGAAAATATACCACAAACAACACTACAAAAAAATTATGAAAAAAAATTGAAGATTAATTAACACAATAACATAGCTCTAAAAGTAAAGAAAAAACCATAAAGATAAGATGCATGGTAAACATATGCCAAACACGTACTTGTTCTGTTGTAGGGGTATGTTCATTCACTTAATCGTAAAGAAATTCGGAGCATTTTCCCCATAAGTTTTATTGTGTGTGCCAAACTTCAAGCACTCGAGAAAATGTGGGATCAATTGGGCATAATTTTGGACATGTTCCAACGCACTCTCATATGGTGAATTGCTCAAGGAATCGTACATATATATGTATTGGTAAAAAATAGCTTCACACGTGTAATAAATCTTGATGACTCAACAGTGTACGTGGAGCAATGAAGACACGACAGATGGACGGGACTCTATGAAGAGGTATGAGGCAAAGAGGCACGGAAAATCACACCCACAGGTTAATTAGCTACGAAAGTCTCAACCTAATTAAGAAGATGAAGAGACACGGTCAAAATGTATCTGGGCGGAACAAAGGGCGGATTCAGAGATCTTCAATTAGTGATCCACATGTTACACAACATTCAAGCGACAGTTACGGTTACTCATTGTAACGTTACATTAATTTCATAATTAGTCATTATTGATCAATCACTGAAAAAGACAGACGTTATATTAGGAAATTCCCTATATAAGGGAGTGAAATATAACCTGTAAGGGGACATCCGAACTACTATTGCAATATACTTACTTTTTGTGCATCTTACTGCTTTTCATTTACAAGTTTGCCTACAATTATAATCTTATTATTTGGTTATCAGAAACCCGTGTTCTTCTTAAAATAGCTTTGGGCAAAGAATCCAATTATTTGGTTAAACAATATATAGTTTTGGTTTTAAAGTGTAGAATTCCAAGAAAGTAGTGCGAAGATGAAATTTTTAGGGAATGTCACGACCCGAAATTCCCATCGTTAGGACCGTGATGGAGCCTAACATCACACTTGCCAGGCAAGCCAAAGTTAGAGGTTATTTATCCAATTCTCTATAATTTTAGTGATTAATAGTAAAAAAGCAAAAATAAACCGAAATAAACGTGAATCTATATAGATAACAACTTTAATTACATGTTATTTCTACCCAAAATCCAGAGTCACAACTCACGAACATAATAAGACTTTTCTACAAATATTTGTCCGAAAGAAAGTACAACTGTTTGTGAAGTAAAGTAAAAACAGTAAGTATGGGAGTGTAGAAAGGGACTCCAGGGCCTGCGGACGCCAACAGGACTACCTTGGGTCTCCTAACTGTGAAGTCTGCAGCCAACCTCTCAATCAGCCACCGCCTGCTTCAAAATCTACACAAGAAGTGCAGAGTGCAGTATCAATATAACCGACCTCATGTACTGGTAAGTGCCGAGTCTAACCTCGACGAAGGGGTGACGAGGCTACGGCGGGACACTCACAAATAAATATGCATATAGTGAATAATAATGGGAGAAAAGAAGACAGAATAACGTAAAAACAGTAACTTGCAAGGAATAATACAACACCCCACGTGTTTCATCAGTGTTCATCTATAACCAATCCTTAAGTGCAATTCAAAGCTACCGTACAACTTACACAGTCAAAGAAAAGGCATAAACATAGAGATTGTTGCGGCACGCAAACCGATCTCACCGTAAATATCATGATCCTTCCTTATTTCCACTTTATAACATAACAACAGAACGTAAATAAAATGTTGCGGCATGCAACCCAATCCCACCATATCACAATAATCACGATCACTGTTCACTCTTATTTCACCACATTCCACCCTTATTACATTTGTTACGGCGTGCAACCTGATCCCACTGTATAACATCAACTCACCCTTAATCCTACTCAATATATCACCCTTATTCACCTGTTTCAGCGTGCAACCCGATCCCACCGTATTCATATCAATTACACAGGAAGTTTAGAAATTTCACAATCCAACACAAGACCCTTCTCAACACTTGAACTTCAGAGTAGGGCAATTGAAAAGCTTGTACTCAATAATACCTTACACAAGTAATACTACTCAGCGAGACCAACCCATAATTTCACTAAAATACCAGTAAAACAAATTAAGCACGTAATAGGAGACAATGAAACTACGAAATAGCAAATACCTTCAACAAGGAAAATAATATCTATCAACTAACAACTAAGCATGGAAATACAAGTAGGCATGTAACAATTAAGGCAGGGAAAGAAATAACATAAGGAGAACGAGAAAGAAACAGGCAAGACAGGTAAATTGGTGGCACATAAGTACTCGTCACCTCACATATACGCCGCTCACATGATTTTAATATAGCATTTAAGGCAAGGGTTCCTAATCCCTCAAATCAAAGTTAAGCACAAACTTACCTCGCTCCAAAGGCCTCTCAATGCTCAATTAACGCTTTTCCTATAGAATCCACCTCCAAACCACTCGTATCTAGCCACAATTTACTTAATAACATCAAATATTGCTAAAAGAATCAATTACAACACATGAATTTAGATTTCCCAAACTTTTCCCCAAAAAGTCAAAAAAAATTCCCCGGGCTCGCTTGTCAAAACTTAAGGTTCAGACCATTCACCCATTCACCCCCCGAGCCCGATTATGTGATTAGTTTTGAAATACGACCTCAAACGGAGGTCTAAATCCCATTTTCCCCAAAATCTCTAATTCTACCCAAACCCCCCATTCCTACCATGGAAATCCTAGATTTTAGGTTAGAAATTCATGAAATGTGATGGAAAATTGAAAGAAAGTGGGTTAGGATCACTTACCAAAGTTTTGGGGAAGAATTGGTTTTGGAGAAATCGCCTCTAGGGGTCTTGGGTTTGAAAATTTGAAGAATGGGAGAAAATCCCATCGAAGTCACTTTTACACAGCTGCAGATGTCGCATTTGCGCACTCGCAAATGCGAAGCTCGCAAATGCGAAGGAGCCATCGCAATTGAGAAGCCCTTCACTCTTCTGCTGTTTTCACAAATGCGACTAAATGATCGCATTTGCGATCATTGCCCATCCTAGACTCCCTTCACAAATGCGAAGTAAAACTCGCAAATGCGAAAACTATTGGCCCAGCTTCTCTTTGCATTTGCGATGAGAAGCTCGTAAATGCGAGCCTGTCAGAGGTCGCAACTGCGATTCCTAATCTCGCAAATGCGAGATCATAGGCCTGCAAAAACATCAGATGCACTAGCAGTGTTTTCCAAATCAATTTCACTCCGTAGCCTATCTGAAACTCACTCGAGCCCTCGAGGCTCTAAACCAAAAGTGCACACAAGTCTAAAAATATCATACGAACTTGCTCGCACAATCTAATCGCCAAAATAACACCTAGAACGACGAATTTAACCCCAAATCACATGAAATTTTAAAGAACACTTTGAAATTCCTATTTTCACAATCAGACGTCTGAATCACATCAAATCAATTATGTTTTGCACCAAATTTAAAATATAAGTCACAATTATGGTATTTGACCTATACCGGGTTCCGGAACCAAAATACGGACCCGTTATCTAAAAAGTCAAAATTTGGTCAAACACTTCAATTTCATTAAGCTTTCAACTTTTAAATTCCAACATAGTCCGATATCTCGGGCTAGGGACTCCCGATTTCGATTTCGGGCATACGCCCAAGCCCGAAATAATAATACGGACCCACCGGGACCGTCAAAATACAAATCCGGGTTCGTTTACCAAAAATATTGACCAAAGTCAACCCAAATGAAGTTTTATGCAAAATTTCTTATTTTTTCCAGTCTTAACATAAAATATTTCCGGAAAGACGCCCGGACTGTGCATGCAACACGAGAAAAGCTAAAACATGGACTCTAACGGTTTTGGATCACAGAATTAGGTTTCAATTATAAGATGACCTATTGGGTTATCACATTCTCCACTTCTAAAACAATCGTTCGTCCTTGAACGAACATAGAAAACTACCTGAACTGGTAAATAGGTGGGGATATCTACTCTGCATGTCCGACTTGGACTCCCAAGTAGTTGCCCCGACGGGCTGACCTCTCCATTGCACTCGAACTGAAGGATTACTCTTCGATCTCAACTGACTAACCTGTCGGGCTAGAATAGCCACCAGCTCCTCCTCATAACTCAAATACTTGTCCAACTGGACAGAGATGAAATCTAACACGCGGGATGGATCGTCGTGATACTTCCGGAGCATGGACACATGGAACACTGGATGAACTGCTGATAACCCCGGAGGCAACGCAAGCCTATAAGCCACCTCCCCCACTCTCTCGAGAATCTCAAAAGGTCCGATGTATCTAGGGTTCAGCTTGCCCTTCTTCCAAAAACTCATGACACCCTTCATAGGTGATACCCGAAGCAACACTCTCTCCCCAACCATGAATGCCACATCATGAACTCTATGGTCGGCATAACTCTTCTTCCTGGACTGAGCTGTGCGAAGTCGATCCTGTATAATCTTGACCTTGTCCAAGGCCTCCTGTACTAGATCTGTACCCAATAATCGAGCTGCCCCCGATTTAAACCACCCAACTGGCGACCGACACCGCCTACCAAATAATGCCTCATAGGGAGACATTTGAATGCTCGAATGGTAGCTGTTGTTGTAGGCAAACTCTGCAAGGGGCAAGAACTGATCCCACGATCCTTCGAAGTCTATGACATATGCATGGAGCATATCCTCCAAGATCTGAATAGTGCGCTTGGACTGCCCGTCCGTCTGAGGATGAAATGTTGTGCTCAACTCAACCCGCATACCCAACTCACGTTGAACTTACCTCCAGAAGTGCGAGGTGAACTGCGAACCTCAATCAGAAATGATGGACACGGGCACACCATGAAGACGGACGATCTCACGAATGTAAATCTCTGTCAATCGCTCCGAGGAATAGGTAAATACCAGAGGAACGAAGTGCGCTGACTTAGTCAGCCTATCCGCAATAACCCAAACGGCATCGAACGTCTTCTGAAACCATAGGAGTCCAACAACAAAATCCATAGTGATACGCTCTCACTTCCACTCAGGAATCTCTATGTGCTGAAGCAACCCACTGTGTCTCTAATGCTCATACTTTACCTGCTGACAATTCAGGCACCGATCTATATAAACAACTATATACTTATTCATTCTCCTCCCACCAATAATGTTGTCGCAAGTCCTGGTACATCTTGACGGCGCCTGGGTGAATAGAATACCGAGAATTGTGAGCCTCCTCAAGAATCAACTCACGAAGCATGTCAACATTAGGCACACACACGCGAACCTGTATCCTCAAAACTCCGTCATCTCCAACAATAACCTGCTTGGCACCACCGTGCCGCACTCTATCCCTAAGGATCAACAAATAAGGGTCGTCATAATGCCGATCTCTGATACGCTCAAACAAAGAAGACCGAGCGACTATGCAAGCTAGAACACAACTGGGCTCTCAAATATCCAACCTCACAAACTGGTTGGCCAAAGTATGAACATCTGATGCTAGAGGCCTCTCGCCGACTGGGATGAATGCAAGGTTGCCCATACTCGCTGCCTTCCTACTCAATGCGTCAGCCACCACATTGGCCTTCCCGGGATGGTACAAGATGGTGGTATCATAGTATTTCAATAGATCCAACCACCTCATCTGCCTCAAATTGAGATCCTTTTGCTTGAACAAGTACTGAAGGCTACGGTGATCCGTGAAAACCTCACACGACACATAGTGCCTCCAAATCTTCAGCGCGTGAATAATGGCTGCCAACTTTAAGTCATGGAAAAGGTAATTCTTCTCATGAACCTTCAACTTCCGCGACGCATATGCAATCACCCTGCCCTCCTGCATTAATACTACACTGAGCCCAACACAGGAAGCATCACAATATACTGTGTAAGATCCTGAACCTGAGGGCAACACCAACACTGGCATTGTAGTCAAAGTTGTCTTGAGCTTCTGAAAGCTCGCCTCACACTCATCGTACAATCTGAATGGGGCACCCTTCTGGGTCAACCTAGTCAACGGTGCTGCTATTGATGAAAACCACTCCACAAATCGACGGTAGTAACCCGCCAAACCCAAGAAGCTCCTGATCTCCGTGGCTGAAGTGGGTCTAGGCCAGTTCTGGACTGCCTCAATCTTCTTAGGATCTACCTGAATGCCCTCTGCTGATACAACGTGGCCCAAGAAAGTGACCAAATCCAACCAAAACTCGCACTTCAAAAATTTAGCATACAACTGACTGTCCCTCAAAGTCTGGAGCACTATCCTAAGGTGTTGCTCATGCTCCTCCGACTGCGGGAGTATATCAAGATATCGTTAATAAACACAATCAAAAAGGATTCCAAATAAGGCTTGAACACTCGGTTCATCAAATCCATAAATGTTGTTAGGGCATTGGTCAACCCAAAGGACATCACCAGAAACTCAAAATGCCCATACTGCATCCAAAAAGTTGTCTTAGGGACATAGGATGCCCTAATCTTCAACTGATGGCAGCCATATTTCAAATCAATCTTCGAAAACACCTTGGCACCCTGAAGCTGATCAACCAAGCCATCAATCCTTGGCAATGGATATTTGTTCTTAATGGTGACTTTGTTCAACTGCCGATAATCTATACACATCCTCATGGACCCATATTTTTCTTTAAAAACAACACGGGTGCACCCCAAGGCGAGACACTAGGTCTAATGAAGCCCTTATCAAGCAAATCATGCAACTGTTCCTTCAATTCTTTCAACTTTTGCGGGGACATCCGGTATGGCGGAATGGAAATGGGCTGAGCGCCCGGAGCCAAATCAATACAGAAGTCAATATCCCTGACGGGTGGCATCCCCGGCAAGTCTGCAAGAAATACCTCTAGAAACTCACGAACAACAGGCACAGAATCCATTGAAGGAACCTCCGCATTAGAATCACGAACATAAGCCAAATAAGCTAAACACCCCTTCTCGACCATACGTTGAGCCTTCATATAAGAGATAACCCTGCTGGTAGAATGGGCAGGAGTCCTTCTCCACTCTAATCGAGGCAACCCCGACAAGGCTAAGGTCACCGTCTTGACGTGACAGTCCAACATAGCGTGATAAGGTGACAGCCAATCCATACTCAATATAACATTGAAGTCAACCATATCGAGAAGTAGAAGATCTACACTAGTCTCAAGACTCCCAATAGTGACCACACATAAACGATATACACGATCTACAATTATAGCATCCCCCACAGGTGTGGACACACACAAGGGCACTTAAAGAATCACGAGACACAACCAAATATGAAGCAAAATAAGATAACACATAGGAGTAAGTAGACCCCGGATCAAATAGAACTGAATCATCTCTAATGCAAACTGAAATAGTACACGTAATAATAGGATCGGATGACTCAGCCTCAGGCCTGGCTGGAAAAGCATAACACCGGGGCTAGGACCTACCACCCTGAACCATATCCCTGGGACGGCCTCTCGCTGGCGGGCATCCACCTCTAATGACCTGGCCTCCACCTCTAACAATCTATCCCCTACCTTTCTCTGCCTGACCCTTGCCTCTGGCTGGGTGAGTGGGCGGTGCATCAACTTGTGCCGGAACCATGGAACGGGAAATCTGATGATGTGGAAGGACACCCAATAATCTCGGATAGGTCCTCCTGATATTCCCTTAACCACCACACTCGAAACATCCATCTTGCTACTGTGGCTGTGAAAACTGAGACTGGCCCGAATGAGCAGGCTGACCACGGTAATAACTCTGAATAAGAGGTGCATTGATAGAAGCTGATGGTGCACTGTAGGCTGGCTTCCCAGAAGGATGAATATAAGGACCACGACTTCCCGAAGCACTTTGGGATGCTTGAAGCGCTGAATGGAACGACCTGGGAGGATGGCCTCTACCAAAAGTGCCCCTTCCTCCAGACGAGGCACCGCTGAACCCACCGGAATGACGAGGTCTTTTGTCTGACCCCTGACCTCCCTGTCCAAGAACCATCTCGACTCGCCTGGTAATATTGGCAGCCGCCTGAAAAGAAATCTCGATCCCAACCTCCTTAGACATTTTCAATCTAATAGGTTGAGCAAGTCCCTCAATAAACCTCCTCACCCTCTCTCTCTCTCTCTCTCTCTCTCTCTCTCTCAGTAGGAAATAGAAGAATAGCATGACGGGCCAAATCCACAAAATGGGTCTCATACTGAGTAACAGTCATACTGCCTTGCTGGAGATGCTTGAACTGACGGTGGCGCTCCTCTCTCAAGGTGATAGGCAGTAACTTCTCTAAGAAGAGATGAGTGAACTTGTCCCAAGTAAGAGCAGGCGACCCAGCTGGTCTGGTCAACAAACAATCCCTCCACCATTTCTTGGCAGAACCAGTCATCTAAAAAGCAGCAAAGTCGACCCCGTTGGTCTCCAATATATCCATGTTCCGAAGAACCTCGTGACAGCTGTCAATATACTCTTGGGATCCTCTGAAGTAGCACCACTTAAATGGACTAGAAAGAGTTTAGTAAACCTATCAAATCTTCACAAGGCCTCAGAAGACATAGTTGACCCATCTCCCCTCTGTACCGCAGCAACCGACTGAACTACTCCAACTGGATGAGTTGTTGGAGTCTGATACTGGGGAGCCATCTGCTTCGGAGTGTGAGTAGCAAGTGTCTAGGCTCCTCCTCCGGCCAGAGAGAAGGCTGGTGCCATGGGGAATGCGCTAGTCTGGGCCACACTCTCCATAAGGCCCACCAATCAGACCAAAGCATCCTGAAGCACGGGGGTCAAAATGAACCCCTCAAAAACCTGAGCTGGTCCGGCAGGAACAGTTTGAGCTGGAACCTACTCATCGAACTCTACCTGAGGCTCCACTGCTAGGGTTTCTGCTCGGGCTCTGGGCTGAGCCCTGATCCTTCCTCGGCCTCTGGCACGGCCTCGACCTCGACCTCTGCCCCTCATAAGAGCTGCTGCTAGAGGCTCTACTTGCTGCTCAGCTGAAGAAGTGGTACGCATTCTCACCATCTGCGAGAGAATAAGAGTAGGATATGTAAGGCCCCGGAGAATTTTGCTAAGCAATTTAAGATTTCGTGGTGCCAGGTAGGATAATTATATTATTTTATGTGCTATCAATATGATGGACATCAATTGGATATGGTAATAAGTGTATAAGTCATATAATAATTAATGTAGGATCCAAGGAGAGGCCTAGGTCTAAGTCAAGTTGGAAAATTACATAATCGGCTAAAATTCCAAATAAGTTTGCACAATTCCACATTTGACGAGCATGTCTAAATATATATAAGGTTTTATGTGATGAGAAACCTAACAGATGAAATATTTTTGAGTCTAGTTTCTAACTCTTCAAACCGTTCATCATTTAGACACTCCTACAAAATTTTATGATCAAATTATCAAAGGCTTGCATAATGCAATTCTGCGGCCATTCTGCGACCATTATGCGATTGCAGAAATGGTTTGTAACGACCCGACCGGTCGTCTTGATATCTAGCGCGTCTTTCAGCGGTTTGATGTCATGAGCAGCTTCATTTTAGGTATTATGACTTGTAGGTGTGGTCGAAATTGAATTTCGGGAAGTTCGGCGTCAAATTGGAAAGAAAATTCTCATTTCGGGAGCCTTAAGTTGGAAGAAATGATTAAGATTGGATTCTTGAGTAAACGACCTCAGAATCAGGATTCGAAGGTTCTAGAAGATTCGTATGATGATTTCGGAATCCCGCATATATTCGGATCGGGTTTTGGATGAACCGGGACCATTTCGGCGCAAATTGTAGAAGTTAGCATTTTAGAAGAAAATTCATAAGTCTGGGTTGAAATGTATTTTGGTGTTATTGATGTCCGTTTGGGACTCCGAGTCTGGGAATAGCTCCGTATGATGATTCTGGAGTTGGGAGCGCGATCGGAAGTGAACTCGGAGATCCGTAGGTCATTTTGAAGTCATTTGGCTAAAGATAAAAATTTGAAGGTTTTTGAGAAGTTTGACCGAGAGTTTGAATTTTTGATATCGGGGTCGGATTCAAATTCCGAAAGNAGTATCAGGTTTTGGACATGTTAGTATAATTGGTTAAGCTCCCGAGGGCCTCGGTTGGATTTCGGAAGGCTAACGGAGTGGATTTCGGGCCAAAATAGCTGCTGAAATTTCTGCTTCAAATCTGTTTTGGACAGCAACTGATGCATCAAAGAGATAACTTTGGAAGTGTATATATCAAAATCTATAAGGAATCTGAAAATTTACAATACGCAAAAGTTGTAGCCCTTGCATTCTAGTTTCCAGAAAGTTAAACCATTTATGATTTGGACATTTTATAAAAAAGTTATGATCAATTGAAGATGGATGGTAGAGCAGTTTCGACAGAATTTTCTGATGCATGGAGTCGACTTTAGAAGCTCATATCTCGGAATATATAAACGTTTGTATGGTTTCAGACCTATCAAATTAAAGATCTTTGAGTCTAGTTTCAAAATATTCAAACCGTTTGCCATTTGGATATTTCTACAAGGAGTTATGGGCGTTTTAACAGAAGGTGTACAGCAAGGGAAAATTGTAATAGGATGTACAACCTGCATAGCTCAATGTACAACTCGATGAAACCTCGGAAGATTGTTTTAAACACGAGTTTTGGCCCATTTCTTTTATTTCTTTCATTGGTTTGGACGATTTTGGAGAGCTCAAGGAGGGATTTTCACCAAGCAACACTAGGTAAGTGATTTCTTCCTATGTTGAGTTAAATATGTGATATTACATGGATTTAGACATGGAAAATTAGTATAAATTTGAAATTTTTGGGAAAGACCTAGAATTTGAAATTTTGGACTTTTACCATGAATTTGAGCGTGAAAATTAGAGTAAATTGTATAGTTGAGTTAGTAAAGCTATGGGTAGAATTTATCTTCCAGAAATTTCGGAATCTAGGCACGTGGGCCCGAGGGCAATTTGGTCAACTTTTCGAGCGGAGTTGGAAATTATATAATTTGAATTTTTACAAGTATTAGAGTATATTTTCATTGGTTTCTCCGTTATTTGGCTAGTTTTGGGGTGTGGTGCATTGACTTGGTTTTTCGAAAGGGCTTAGAAGGGCTTGGAAGCCGGTTATGGAACTCCGGAGCGAGGTAAGTCTCCTTTCTAACCTTGTGAGGGGGAATTGTCCCCATAGGTGAACTACTTTAAGATGTGCTACTATTTGTGGGGGCTACGTACGCACGAAGTGACGAGAGTCTGTGCGTAGCTACTATTATGTTTATGTCCGGGTAGTCTAGGACCCAAAAGCATGTTCTGTTTGTCGTACTTGTAATCTTATTGATGAAATTAAAATGTTTTAACCTTATAGAACTTGGCAAATGAATTTCTGGAAAAGATTTAAATACTATTTCCATGACCATTAAAAGTCATTTACTTGAGTACTTGATTTTCCCGATGTAGTCGGGGTGGATTGTTGGAATGTACATGACTGAGTGTGACCGCTTCGCAATTTATATTCCGCAAGCGGGGTGATTTCTTCCACTACTCTCATGGGAGCGACCGTACGCCATGGCGGGTTAATAGATGCATCTATGCTTCGAGCCGTTCGACCTTCGACATTGCTTGCGCATGATATTATTGCGTATTTGCTGTGATTTTACCTGATTAATGGCCTGGAAATTTTGTATTGTCAACTGAAATGATGAGGATTTTAAAATGTTAAACGTGAAAGAAGTTGTTATTTATTGTCGCTACTTGTTAACTTGCCTATGATATCCATGCTTAGAGTCACCCTTGATTATATTAAATTGACCTCTAGCAAGTGTCAAATTCGACCTCTCATCACTACCTTTTTGAGGTTAGGCGGGATACTTACTGAGTACACGTTGTTTTCGTACTCATGCTACACTTGCTGTGCATTTTTATTGAACAGGTACATTCATAGCTAGTGGCCCTGTTTGACGTAGTGATGTGGCTGACTTGGAGACTTAGATGAGCTGCTCCATCCGGAGACGACCCGCAGCCGGCAGAGTCTTCCTCAGATGTATTGTATTTATTTTAAATTTCTTGTCCAGTTTGTATTCCGGACAAGTATTGTAGTACAATGTATAATTCCTAGAAAATTTGCTCATGCACTTGTGACACNTAATAAAGTGAAAGGTAATGATTCCAAAAATTCTAAAACAGGAAATTTAACTTAACCATTTAATGATTGGCTTGCCTGATAGTGGTTTCTGGCGCCATCATGACCTTATGGATTTTGGGTTGTGACAACTTGGTATCAGAGCACTAGGTTCTCTTAGGTTTCACGAGTCATGAGCTAGTCTAGTAGAGTCTTGCGGATCGGTACGTTGACGTCTATATTTATCTTCGAGAGGCTACAGGGATGTTAGGAGTACCTCCCTTCTTGATTCCTCATCATGTGATTCAATTTCTTTGAGGCTTATGCCTATGTTTCTTCCTACTCAATCTTATACGTCGTGAAGGGCTTGCTATGAAACGTGGATTTAAGGAATTGAAATGGTACTAAGGATATGGTGCGAGATGTTTTCCATGTGTAGTTGGTTGAGGCTGTTGGTGTTACCCTACAGAAGAATATTATGTTGTTTCAGCTCGGTAGCTGTGTTTCTGAGAACTTTGAGGCAATGCACAGATTGTTATGATGCTTACGATTGTTTATCGCGCGGTGTTAATATGATGGTAGAATGCTTGCCCATATGTAGGGGTAATGAATGACTTGAAGGGAGGTCTTCTCAGACCTTTCGAGATTTCAGTATTTTAGTTCCGGCGGAGGAAGGGCAATTGTACTATGAATGTTCAAGTCTGGGGGATAAAATAATAAGATTTGGTGTTATCAAGCGAGGTGGAGTTTTCATATGTGATGTGGTATCGCTGTTTTTGATCGAATAGAATGTGTTAAGTTTGTCAGTGCTATGGATTCTTCGGTTGCATGGGGTCAGAGTATTGTGAAGAAGTATTGAAGAAGCGGATGTCAGAGATAGTGAGGTGCGGTGGTTCAGTATTGGATAAGTATTGATAATGAAGGCAGCTCGAGAAAGACGATCTTCGAAGAGTTTTAAGTCGTGGTGAACTGCTGGTTTAAGAGCTACAACGAATGATATTGAATTGAGGCAGCAATTGGGCAGCATACAATGAAGGAAGAGATGTGAGAAGTGCTAGGCGGTGGTTCCATTTCTAGGAGGCCAGGTGTAAGAAGCTGAAGTCGAGCAGTCGCGTAGAGGGGGAGTTTGACCAAAGTGGGAGAGCGGTAGCATAATGGTGAATTAGAAGATATTGTAGCGCATTTAGTAGATGTCCATGAGGAGCGGACGAACTGGTAAAGTTGGTGAATGAGAAGACTTAGGATGGGGTATTGATGTTGTAGAGAGTGTGCAGTACAACGTTGTTGGAAGGTGTCAGTTGGTGAGTTCCACAGGTGGGTCATCTCCTGTGAGTAGGTTAGCGGTTGTGTGGTCGGCAAGTTTCTGCGAGGAATTCTAGTGGCTATTCGGTAGGAGGCTGAATATGTGAATGATGCTAGAGAATTTTAGTATTCAGGAAGTGCTAACAGGAGAATTTAGAAGAATTTGACGGGTTGGTTGAGCAAGGTCATGTCAGCAATGAAGAAAGAATTTCGGTGGGTCCAGAGTGGTGCAAGGAGTAGCTTCAAGCTAAGTGGGAGAGTCCCACCGCTTGCAATTGGGCTGCAGGATTATCTTCTCATGGGGGTTGCGGATTTGCGGCGTATTGGCAAGTTATTTCAGCTAAGAGGAAAGGAGTAAAATGGTAATTATGCATGGGATTTGATAAATGTGTGCAAAAGTTAGCCCTATTAGATCAGGGTTAGGCTTTGGAAGATTCAGAATTTATGCTTAAGGCATAGGTGAGTTGTTAGGGTAGTGACTCAGTCACGTGCTTCATTGAAAAGGGTGTTCATGTGCTAGAAGAGCCTTGGAGTTGATTGTATTCAGGTCCAGTTAGAGTGAGTGACTCTCAATAGCGGTCCTAGTGAATTTGAAAGTTAAGAATGTGGTGTTTAAGGGTTTCAGGCAGCAGTATGATTAAGAATTGAGCTTATGCAGCGTAATTTCTGAGAAAGGGAAAATGATTGGAGTGTTCTATGTTATTTTCAACATGAAGAATAGCATTGGAGAAGTGAGAGAAATAAACTCCGGATTGTAGAAAGATTATCAGAAGGGTGTGAGACGGTTTGTGGGATTGAGATAGCATGGTCTCATGAGTCAAATCCACTCGGGATGAGTGAGGATTGAGTTTGTTATGAGTTGAATAGGGTTACTATTGTTTCTGAGGCGATTAAGGATGATTAAAAGAAGATAGATTGGTTATTCATGGTTGGAATGGCACATGTGCGACAGTGATCAGTTCTTTCAATGTGATTAAGTTATACATGTGGTTTGTGCCGGTGTGTGCGAGTCTTGTCGGCTGCCGTAATGGACTTATTTGGAAGCATTCAAGTATTATGGCTTGTCAGGTGTAGGCGGATCCCGGAAGGATCATGGGGGTATATATTATTCCCTGAGGATCTGTCTATTTTGTGATTATGAGAATTCACTCGTGTGTTGTTATGGTTCTCTTGAAATTAGGTGAGAAAATAAAAAAAAGGTTTCTATATGAAGGGGTGTTCACCCTATTAGTGGTTCAAGAGTTATGATGGAATTCCTGCGCTATCTCATATTGGCATGCAGGTGCAGTAAGCAGTATGTAATTGGAAGTAAGGATCAAGATTGTGGTTCGGTGTTGACAAGGATGTCATGAGCTCGGGTGAGTAAGAAGAAGGGATTTGAATGTCTAGAGTAAGCTGGTGTTGTCTCCAGTGTCACTTGAGATCGGCGTTTGCTGAAAGAGGCTTACACCCTGGTTCTTGATTTGTCTTACAACGTTAGTGTGGTCGGTGGTATGGATGTGAAAACTTGTTACCTCGTGGGAAAGGTCGTGGGAGCATGACCACGGGAAGATCGTATGAGTGTGACATGTAGTCACGTAATGGATTGAAGATTTAGACTGAGTATAAGGAAGTGTAATATTGCTTATGTGAGAATTTATGCTTGGGAGGCGTTCAGTTCATTGTGTTGTGGATTGTGGGGTGTTTGTCCCGGCTATGATGGCTATTCTTGCGTATTATGAGAAGAAGTGGGTTATTATGGACCCAGGTAAGGCTATCAGCCTAGTTCGGTGCGAGCAGAATCAGCTTGAAGTGTGTGAATGGGTTTAAACAGGATTATGGGCTTCATGTGAGGCAGATGTGTTACTTTCAGTATTGCACTCCTCAAGAAGGGGTGCTGGAATATTGGATGTTGTTCCGTCTTCGTTCATTTCATGTAAGGTTATTATTGTGCTGTGTGAGTTGTGAAACGGCTTGAGAAATTCTTATGTGTTAAAATTCAGCGTAGTGATGATGTTATGTGAGCAGGAGGGCTCTTGAGATTTCAGAGTATATATATATCGCACCTCAGTTGTGCTTAATTTTTGTAGCATATGGCTCTATCAGTCTCCCCAGGATGGTATTATGCACTTAGCGTGCTTATGACCGGTATTCAGTAATTTGTAATGGTGAGCAATTCAGCTCCGTGTATATCTCCTTATGTGAATTTTATGATGGGATCAGGTGGGACGCCGCCACGGGTATGTTATTTGGATTGGGTTGCACGCCGCAACAGGATGATGTTGAGTGAGGTTCCTATATTTATTTTTCTTGTGTTTTGCTTCCTATTTTCTAAGGAAATCCATGTTAGTTGCGTGAGTCGAGTAGTCCCTTCCTGAGTCATTTCCTTATGTATCGTGTTCGAGTTATGGCCTATTGGCGCATTGTGGCATCGTGTGAGANNNNACCTTTTATTTGAATCCCTAATCAAAGGAAGATTTGACTCTCTTTTTATTGGTCCGCGAAAACAAAGTTCGGGTAAGGAATTCTGTTGACCTGGGAGAATGCATAAGGCATTCCCCGAGTCCCGTGGTTCTAGCACGGTCGCTTTATTGACTTAAACTTGACTTAAATTAATTCTGAATAAACTGTGCTTTATTAGTTTCTGTGTTTTACTTGTCCGCTTTCACTTCTTGATTATTAGATTTATCAAGGAAAATAATTTTGGATAAATTACGTTGTCATAATCACGCTACGCAAGCGANGGTGATCGAGACGAAATTTATTAATTTTATCATAACAGCGCTACGCAAGCGAATCCGCAATATGACGAAGATTATTAGTATATTATTACTTTGAAAAAAAAAGTTACTACATTTAAAGGAATTAATTAAAAATTAACTATCGCGCTACGCAAGCGAATCTGCGATTTTAGCAAATTATTAATTAAATTAAAAATTAACTAAAGCGCGCCTACTAATTGACTCGCGTTTAAATTAATTATTAAGGTGATTAAATAACCAGGTCATTTTAATTTAAGGGAAGTAGCTGATTTTATTAAAATTGGTCATACTAGTTCTCCTATATCATTTTTTAAATTTTTTTCTTTTGCCATTTTGTTTATCTTTAACTTGAGAGACGATATATATATATATATATATATATATATATATATATATATATATATATATATATATATATATATATATATATATATATATATATATATATATATNTCTTCTTTTTAACATGATTGAAAAAAAATATCACTAAATAAACACCCCCAGTACACCTTGTTTGAAAATTTAGTGAGTACATGTGACAATCTTTAAGATATGCAACCGAATTGTCAATGTTGGCATTTTAAGATTAGCCGATCATACCAAATTATTGTTTTGATGGTTCCGATATCTTTTAATTTGTAACTTTGCTTGAATCCGAGATATTATTCCAACAATGGCCCCTTTACATACTACTAGCTATGTCATATAGGATTAATTATATTATTTTCCTAAAGGTCTAAAGTGAGAATTAGACTAAATAAAACTAAAAAAAAATCATCTTGAAGCCCACAAACATTCAGAAATATATTAGGACTTTTACCACATATTGATTTTCTTGTTCGCCGCTTCAACGGCTCCATTGGCTTTTGGCCGGTAAGGGGTAGAATGGCGAGGCATAATGTTAAATTGCTCGCATACCTCCTTCATCAAATTACTATTTAGATTGGTTGCATTGTTAATGATAATGGTCTTTGGGATACCAAAATGACAGATGATGTTGGAATGGACAAAGTCTACCACTGATTTCTTGGTGACTGCTTTGAAAGTGGCGGCCTCCACCGTTTTGGTGAAGTAATCAATTGCAACCAAAATGAATCTATGCCCATTTGAAGACTTTGGCTCGATTGGCCCACTAACATCCATTCCCCAAGCAAACGAAGGGCCAAGGAGAGGACATGGGATGCAACTCCGAAGGTGGCGAGTGAATCAGGTCACCATGAATCTGGCATTGGTGACACTTGCGAACAAAACTGAAGAAATATCGCTCCATAGTAAGCCAATAATACCCTGCCCGCAGAATATTCTTCGCCAAAACATATCCATTCATGTGAGGTCCACATACCCCCGAATGCACTTCACTCATGGTCCGCTCAGCTTCTGTGGCATCTATGCATCTCAACAAGTTCAAATATGGTATCCTTTTGTACAAAATTTCCCCATTCAGGAAGAAACTGCCGGCGAGCCGCCTTATAGTTCTTTTTTGATCTGCCTTCGTATGCTCTGGGTATTCCCTTATTTTCAGGAATCGTTTTATGTCACCATCTGGTTCTGTCTCAACAGTGTTGCAGTAACCGTGTTGATTACGAACTTGGATTTCCAATGGATCAATATGAGTGTTTCCTGGATAAGGGAGCATCGAGGCTAAGGTATCCAAGGCGTCGGCTAGTTCGTTATGAAACCTGGTTTTGTACCTGAAATCGATGGATTTGAATCTTTTTCTCAGGTCTTGCACACATTTTCTGTATGGAATAATCTTGATGGTCCGAGTCTCCCATTCGCCTTGGGCTTTCCGGATAAACAAATCAGAATCTCCCATAACCAATAGTTCATGCACATCCAGATCGAGGGCCATTTTCAGACCCATGATACAAGCTTCGTATTCTGCCGTATTATTGGTACAAAAGAAACGGAGTCGGGCNATTGACATCCCCATCAAAATACCTTTTCCATACATGGCTAGTGTCCGGAACTACTTCCTCTATTGAGTTGACCTCTTCGTCTGGGAAGTATGTGCTTAGTGGCTTGTAATCATCATCAACTGGATTCTCTGTCAAATGATTTGCCAAAGCTTGTGCTTTCACTGAGGTGCGAGTGACATAGACAATGTCGAACTCTTTGAGCAGAATCTGCCCTTTTGCGAGTCTGCCAGTGGGCATCGGCTTTTGAAAGATGTACTTCAAAGGATCTATTCTGGATATGAGGTAAGTGGTGTAGGTTAGGAGATAATGCCTCAACTTCTGAGCAACCCAAGTCAAGGCACAACACGTCCTTTCTAAAAGGGTGTACTTAACCTCATAATTGGTGAACTTCTTGCTCAAATAATATATTGCCTGTTCTTTTTTGCCTGTCGCATCATGTTGCCCCAGAATGCATCGGAAGGAATTATCCATCACCGATAGTTATAAAAACAAAGGCCTACTAGGTTCAGGTGGGACCAGTACAGGGGGTTTTGACAGATAGTCTTTGATCTTATCAAAATCTCTTTAGCAATCGTCCGTCCATTTGATAGCAGCATCCCTTTTTAGCAACTTAAAGATGGGCTCGCACGTGGTTGTCAGCTGAGCAATGAACCTACTGATGTAGTTCAACCTCCCGAGCAAACTCACGACTTACTTTTTATTCTTGGGGGGTGGCAAATCTCGAATGGACTTTATCTTAGATGGATCCAATTCGATGCCTCTCCAGCTGACTATGAAACCGAGGAGCTTCCCAGATGGAACCCCAAATGCACACTTGTCTAGATTAAGCTTAAGGTCGTACCTTTTAAGCCGTTCGAAGAAATTTTTTAGATCGCGCACGTGATCAGCTTGTGTCTTTGATTTTATGATGACATCATCGACATATACTTCTATCTTTTTGTGCATCATGTCGTGGAAAATGGTGGTCATGGCCCTCATGTAAGTTGCCCCTGCATTCGTTAAACCGAATAGCATGACCCTGTAACAATAAGTACCCCATGGAGTGGTGAAAGCGGTCTTTTCCGCGTCATCCTCATCCATTAGAATATGGTGGTACCCAGCATAGCAATCCACGAACGATTGTATCTCATGCTTTGCGCAATTATCTACAAGAATGTGGATGTTTGGAAAAGGAAAATTATCCTTCGGACTTGCTTTGTTCAGGTCCCTATAGTCAACACAGACTCTAGTTTTTCCATATTTCTTTGGAACAGGCACAACATTTTCCACCCAGGTGGTGTATCGGACAGCTCTGACCACATTGGCGCTCAACTGCTTCATTATTTCCTCTTTGATTTTGTCACTCATGTCCGTTTTAAATTTACGTTACTTTTGTTGGATTAGTGGAAAATCAGGATACATTGGAAGCTTATGAACCACTAGATCAGCACTTAAACCCGCATATCATCATAAGACCAAGCAAACACGTCTCTATATTCAAATAAAAGTGGAATCTCTGGTTTTTTGTTCAGTGTTTCTCTAACTTCTTTGTGACTCCCGATATTAATGGACTCAGTTTCATTGGGCTTAGGCTTATTTTCAAATTGTTCCAACTCTCGTGTTATTTCCTCAACAGCCTCATCTTCGTCATTTTCAACCTCTTGATGCATTATTTCGAAATTAGACAGCTTTTTAAGATCTGGGTGTGAATTCCGTATGCATGTCATGTTATTAAAGCCGGCATTAACGAAACTGAAATGGAAACAAAATGACTAAATTAGGAAAATGAAAAGATACAAAATTTAATACGAAACTGAACTGCATTTCATTGAATTCGAAAGGATAGAAGGGTTAACATCAAAACAANACCCTAAAAGTAACCCAAAATACAAAAAGAAGTTGCAAAAGCAAACTACCAAGACTACTTCCTTGTGGGGAGAGGAGTTTCTTCCCAATTGTTGAGCATGGTATTTGGGCCAATTAGTTTCACATCGTCAAACCTAGTGCCTTCACCAACCTGGATCATATCCACTTCAGAAAACATCTGGCTGAATCCATGGCAAATTTCATCAATGTTTGCCTGCGCCGAGGAATATAGACCTTCTTGGAGTCGTGGCTTGACAAAAGTGTAGAAAATGTGAGGGATAGGTTGTTGCAAGACCCATCCGTGGTTTTTGCAGTGTTTGGATTTGTCTTCGTCTACTTGTGTCAGCCTGAAGCCTAAACCAAAATTACCCTGGTTACTGAACGGAGAAATGGGCTCCGAAATTCCTTGCAATGATGCCCCCAAGCCTTTTCCTGGCTCATAACCTTGTCTCAGCATGAGTTCCGCTACTATTACAGATGTGACAGAAAGATGAGGATGCAGAATGGGCCTTCCTTCCTCAACACGGTCCGCAATAACCACTTCAAAAGCCTGATAGACAATGGACTCACACCCTTCCTTGGCCTCAATACAAGGGATTAACGGGTCTTTATAAATGGATGACTCGTCTTCCCCATGAACAATAGTTTCTTGCCTGTCATGTTCGAATTTTAGCATCTGATGCAAAGTGGATGACACCGCTCGGGCCGTATGGATCCATGGTCTTCCAAGAATAAAGTTATAAGAATTGTCCATGTCCACTACTTGGAAGACAATTTCGAAGTCAACCGGCCCAAT